>CM060891.1:61641617-61644117 GCA_030762935.1 Hymenopus coronatus
ACTACTACTAGTACTACTGCTGCTGCTACTAGTATTACTACTACTGCTGCAACTACGATTACTACTACTGCTGCTACTACTATTACTACTACTATTACTACTGCTGCTACTACTATTACTACTACAACTACTATTACTACTACTACTATTACTACTACTACTACTATTACTACTACTACTATTACTACCACAATTATTATTACTACTACTACTATTACTACTACTGCTACTACTATTACTACTACTACTTCTATTACTACTACTACTATTACTACTACTACTATTACCACTACTGCTACTACTATTACTACTACAACTTCTATTACTACTACTACTATTACTACTACTACTACTACTACTATTACTACTGCTACTACTACTATTACTACTACAACTACTATTATTACTACTACTATTACTACTGCTGCTGCTACTACTATTACTACTACTACTACTATTACTACTACTGCTGCTACTACTATTACTACTACTACTATTACTAATGCTGCTACTATTACTACTACTGCTGCCACATCTATTACTACTACTACTACTTATAAGATTACTGCTACTGTTTGCTTCTACTCTTACTACTACTGCAGCTACTACTATTACTACTACTAATACTACTATGACTACTACTTCTATTACTACTGTTACTATTACTACTACTATTTCTACTACTACGACTATTACTACTACTGCTGGTACTATTACTACTACTGCTATTACTACTACTGCTGCTACTATTACTACTACTACTATTACCACTAATGCTGCTACTATTACTACTACTACTACTATTTCTATTGCTACTACTGCTGCTACTACTACTATTACTACTACTACTGTTACTACTGCTACTACTATTACTATTACTACTACTATTACTACTACTACTGCTACTACTATTACTACTACTACTACTGCTGCTACTATTACTACTACTACTACTACTACTACTACTACTATTATACCACTACTACTATTACTACTACTGCTGCTATTATTACTACTGCTATTACTACAACTACTACTACTACTACTATTAGTACTATTACTATTACTACTACTATAACTACTACTACTATTACTACTACTGCTGCTGCTATTACTACTACTACTATTACTACTACTGCTGCTACTATTACTACTACTGCTACTACTATTACTATTACTACTACTGCTGCTACTATTATTACTACTGCTACTACTATTACTATTACTACTACTGCTGCTACTATTACTACTACTGCTACTATTACTACTACTATTACTACTATTACTACTACTACTATTACTACTACTATTACTACTACTGCTGCTACTATTACTAATACTACTACTACTACTATTACTACTACTGCTGCTACTACTACTACTATTATACCACTACTACTATTACTACTACTGCTGCTACTATTACTGCTGCTACTATTACTACTACTACTATTACTACTTTTACTACTATTACTACTATTACTATTACTAATATTACTATTACTACTATTACTATTACTACTATTACTATTACTACTACTACTATTACTACTACTACTACTACTATTATTACTACTGCTACTACTATTATTACTACTGCTACTACTATTACTATTACTACTACTGCTGCTACTATTACTATTACTACTACTATTACTACTACTACTACTATTACTACTACCGCTGCTACTATTACTACTACTACTATTACTGCTACTGCGGCTTTTATTACTACTACTGCTGCTACTACTACTACTACTACTACTTTTACTACTACTACTATTACTACTACTACTACTACTACTACTATTACTACTACTACTATTACTACTACTACTACTACTACTATTACTACTACTACTATTACTACTACTGCTGCTACTACTACTACTACTATTATTACTACTACTACTATTACTACTACTATTACTACTGCCACTACTGTTACTACTACTATTACTACTGCTACTACTATTACTATTACTGCTGCTACTATAACTAGTACTATTACTACTACTACTACTATTATACCACTAATACTATTACTTCTACTGCTGCTATTATTACTACTACTATTACTACTACTACTATTACTACTATTACTATTACTACTACTACTATTACTACTACTGCTGCTACTATTACTACTACTGCTACTACTATTACTACTACTGCTGCTACTATTATTACTACTGCTACTACTATTACTATTACTACTACTGCAGCTACTATTACTACTACTGCTACTATTGCTACTATTATTACCATTACTACTATTACTATTACTACTACTATTACTACTACTACTATTACTACTACTGCTGCTACTATTACTACTACTACTATTACTACTACTGCTACTACTATTACTACTACTACTACTATTATACCACTACTATTATTACTACTACTGCTGCTACTATTACTACTACTATTACTACTACTACTATAACTATTACTACTATTACTATTACTACTACTATTACTACTATTACTATTA
>CM060891.1:62386617-62611617 GCA_030762935.1 Hymenopus coronatus
ATCCTCTGAAGACTACTTTATACTGGACGAATTTTACGGACTTTGGCATAACTGCTAAACCGTAAGAGATGGACAAAAACTTACTACACAAACAATGTAGAGCACGTTAAAACACATTTTATGTTATATACATTTTTTTTGTGGAGTTCGTAGTTTTTGAGACATTCCTTGTTTTTCGTTTCTGCTATGAAAAACATTCTTTTCTCATACAGGAATTTGACAACTGTTGTTCATACAAAGGAACTTCAGTCACATAGCAATCAGTTTTTGACTATCACTTTAACCTATGGTATTCCCTTATTTCGCTCCTACTTACAAGGAAGCAACTAATAAGACAATTTTTTTTTTCTGATTAGCATGAAGTAAATAGAAGTATAAGCTTTTTAAGAAGAAATTAAATGTAGAGAAAGTCATGTGAATGGTACTCATCAGATGTTTTTAATGGTGCTATTTCGGACACAGGTGACCCCAAAACATATATTTCTGGTGAAAACTTGACATCGAATTTTTGGGTAGAACAATACCATCTGTAGCTACCTACTATCTATGAAGGTTATGTATTTACATACGTGCTAGAGAAAGTAAAAATGCTAGGAAACAACTCAACATAGTACAATACAGCTGATAAACGAGTCAATCACCGCTAATGAACTGCAGACACTGTGGTGAAAGCGATTTACGTGTATACAGGATCTATGCTCCAGTAATACGTAAATGGAACACATGGTACTTCGGAAACCGGCAATTCCACGCAAGAAGATATTCCAGATTTTAGTTCTCTGGAGCTAAGGTTTGTTTATTTTCTGTGCTGCAAGGCTTTGAATGAAATGGAACTCACAGACTAATCAAGGAAAGTTTCAGTATAAACTGTTTGATTTTTCGTGCGAGTATTTTAGTTCATGATACATGCTATTTTAACCAAATTTACGCGCACATTTGTGTTTATTTTCAACAGGTAATGAAGAGTTTTCTTATAAATGGTTTAAGGTAAAATAATTATTCTAAGCTCTATTTAATACATGCATAATAAGCTCACATATGTTAGTATGTGTGGGTGAGAGAGACAGAATTAAATCTTAAAAGATCTGATGTGTTCCATTCACCTGATTTTCTCGAGCTATTCCACGTACAAACTATTCTTATAAAAGTTTATTCTTTTATCTATATCATGCTAATAGAGGTAACACAATGTTTCCTTGTAAGCAAGAGGTTTTTATTACAGTACAAAGAGACCAGCTCTTAAAATACTTGAATATCGCATTAGCCTAGTGTATTCTCTAAAATTTAAATCATCTATTATCGACGCTCTTAATTCTTAGCGCCCCGTTGTATATTGGGCTTGAAAAATAGTAACTTTTGCTCAGAGGATACTTTTATATATGCCGTATATCTTTGACATGTGGCCACCAGCATTACTTCCGTTCCAAAGGAAGCCTTGCTCAGGAATTTTACACCACAAAAAAAAAAAAAATATGCATCGTCCTCCGACGGGTTTGAACACGCGACCTCAGGAACTAGAGACTAACATGCTGTTTCTAAGACAACTGAGGACAACAATGTATTCTATTCTTTTCCTTTTTACCCACAACGGAATATGTAATAAAACCATTTCTGCTAATGCTATTTCGATTGGCATGTATTCTGTTCTTCCCCTTTTTACACACAAGGGAATATGTTATAAAACCAATTCTGCTAATGCTATCTCGATTGGCATGAAGTACAAGAATAAGCTTTCGTAACATTAGTTTGTTGTAGTTTGTTACAAAATATTAAAGAAAATCGCTGACACTCACACAGGGGCCTTTTACTAAACATCTGATGTGCTACACTCACATGACTTTCTCTAGCTGCTCTACAAAACTCCTACAAAAGATTATTCTTCTTTGTACACAATGCTAATCAAGATAAATGTTAGCAGAATGTTATTACTTAGTTCCTTATAAGTGGAAGGGAATAAGGGAATGCACTATGCTAAAGTGATTGCCAAATGTTTTAAAAGCTATCGTTAGGCGATTGTCATTGCAAATCACTTCTTTGCTTGGCCAGGAGTAGAACAAAAGAAAAACACACACTTCCTGTGTGAGACAAGTTTAAGTACTTCACAATTGAAACCAATAGCAAGGAATATCTCGAAAACGGGTATCTCCACAAGTAAAAACGTAAAGGACAAAAATTGTGTTTTGTCACGAGGTACATTTCTTTTGTAGTACGTATTTTTCTATCTCTTACGGTTTAGTAGTTGAGCAAACTTCAGCAAAATTCATCCAGAATAAAGAGATCTTCAGAGGCTATTCCCAAAAAATTCGAAATATACATTTTTTTGGACATAAATAGCTTTAAAATACGGGATTTTAATCAAAATCGTTAGAGCCATTTTTAAGAAAATCAAAATTATCGAAATTTTTCCATGTAAATGGTAGTTTGTGGTGGGGGGATTTTTTTGAAAATCTTTGTGTTGCAACCTTGGAAGATACTAAACCTAAATACCAAGTTTGGTATTTAACGGCCGTTTTGTTTTAGGGCTATGCTGTCCACAGACATACATACACACACACAACACACACACACACGCACACGCACACGCACGGACCTTTTTTTAAAAATGCTTTTTTCGGACTCAGGGGACCCCAAAACATATATTTCCGGTGATATCTCGGTATCAATTTTTGGGTGCATTACAATACCTTCTCTATCCCTATGTACATTGTAAATATGGGGCTAGAGAAGGTAAAAATACTTTTTGGTGACCTCAAACCAAGTATTTCCGGTGAAATCTCCATGGAACTTTTGGGTTGAATATATCTTCTCTACCTAAAATTGACATAATGCGTGTAGAGAAAGTAAAAAAGCATTTTTTAAAAAAAGGTTCATGTGTCCGAACGTCTGTGAACGCGATAACTCAGAAACGAAAAGTCGGTTAAATACCAAACTAAACATTTTAGTTCGGTATATTCTAAGAATACGACGCAAAGACTTTTCGGAAAATACCTCCACCAAAAACTACTGGAAAAAGTGTGGAAAATGGCTCTAACAATTTTGATTAAAATACGTATGTTAATAATTCATGAGAAATAAAATGTATATCTTGAATTCTCTGGGAATATCCTCTGAGGTCCTCTTCATCCTCAATTATTTTTTCATAATTGATAAATCGTAAGAGATAGATACAATACGTAGATCTCTTTAAAAGACACAATTTGTGTCATATACCTATATGGTTTGTACAGTTAATGATTTTCGAGGTATACCTTGTTATTGATTTCAATTTTAAAATATTTAATTTTGCTGACAGAGGATCATTTCTGTTTCTTTTGTTTTATTCCTTGCCATGCAATGAGAATTACATAGTAACAGATTTTTAAAATATTTCACTATCGCATTAGCTAATGTATTCCATTATTTTCCTTTTCCTTATAAGGAATTAAGTAGTAAAGACTGTGTCTGTTAATGTATATCATGAAGTAAGTGGAAGAAGAACCTTTCGCAAGTAAAGTATGTTACAGAATAGGCAGAGAAAGTTTTTTGAATGTATCATCTCAAATTTCTGTTATTATAGATTTGGAATAAATAATATCTTAGTTTTAATGTCTTTGCTTGTGTTTTTATTTCTTAATATAACTACATTAAATATATATAGCATTTTGATTTTACGAAACTACCCAAATAACCTCGTATTGCATCACTTCTTCTCATCAAATCATCTAAATATTTAGATTTATAATATACCAAAGAAGCACTTCCTGTTTGCTATACCTCATCAATTTCTGATTCAAAAGTTTTCCCCATAATGAGTAAAGACTCACTAGTGAGCTTGAAATAGTGCTCCACCATAATAGCAAATTCTTAATTGCTTTTAAACTACGAGGTGAATGCATTCGATGGGAATGATCATCACTCGTGTTTCGGCTTCAATCGATCTGGCGTTTAATTAAAAATAAAGTTGGTCTAATAAAAGGCTTTATCTTTACTTTATCTTGCACGTATGTACAATGTACATAGATAGAGAAGGCATTATATTCATCCAAAATTTTGTATCCCTATAAAAAAATGATTTGTTCCATTCACATGATTTTCTCTTAATCTCTACAACAAATCATTGGTAAAAAGCTTATATTTCTATTTACTTCATGCTAAAAGAGAAACTTACAGAAATTGTCTTATTACTTGCTTTCTTGTAAGTAAAAGCGAAATAAGGGAGTACCACAGGCTAAAGTGATAGTCAAAAGCTGGTTGCTATGTGACTGAAGTTCCTTTGTTTGTATGGACAGGAGTTGACAAATTCCTGTGTGAGAAAAGTATACGTTTTTTAAAAGCTGAAACCAACAACAAGGATGATCTCAAAAACGATTAACTCCACGAAAAATAATGTATATCATAAATTGTGTGTTTAACGTGCTCTACATTTTTTGTGTGGTAAGCTTTTATCCATCTCTTGCGGTTTAGCAGTTATACAAAATTCCGTAAAATTCATCCAGAAAAAGTGGTCTGCAGAGGTTATTCCCAGAAAATTCAAGATATACGTTTTATTTGGGATGTAATTGTCTTTAATATACGGGATTTTAATCAAAATCATTAGAGCCATTTGTGATAAAGTCAAAATTTTTGAACATTTCTCCATGTAAAGGGTAGTTTGTGATGGGGGATTTTCTTGAAAATCTCCCTGTCGTATCCTTGGAAGATAATAAACCTTAATACCAAGTTTGGTATTTAACGGTGTTTTGTTTATGGGATATGCTGTCCACAGACACACAAAGACCTTTTTCCGGACTCAGGGGACCCCAAAACATATATTTCCGCTGAAATCTTAATGTCAAATATTTGGGTAAAATGCAATACCTTCTCTATCCACTATGTGCATTGTACATGTGGGCTAGAGAAAGTAAAAACTTATTTTTCTCTCTATTTCGTACTAATCAAAATAAACATTAACAGAAATGGCTGTATTACATATTTCTGTCTCGAAGATGACTTTATTTGATCTACATCTACTGCTTTTGGCAACAAGAAGCAGTCGCAGGGAACCACGTCGAGGAAATATGGAGGGTTGGGTGCGATTCATAACGCAATTCATAACGCCGTTCTTGCAGTTTGGCAACAACAATTTAAATGAAAATGCTGCTGCGTTGTCGTGTGGAACAGCATTTTCTTCTTCGCCAAATTGGGTCATGTCTCCTTCAACTTCTTGCCGAATTGGGGCAATAACTAACTGTAGTACTGTCCAGTATCGCTTTTCCTTTTTACTTTCTCTAGCCCCATATGTACAATGTACATAGGGATAGAGAAGGTATTGTAATGCACCCAAAAATTCGATACCGAGATTTCACCGGAAATATATGTTTTAGGTCCCCCTGAATCCAAAGAAAAAAGCATTTTTGGAAAAAGCTCCGTGTGTGCGTGTGTGTCTGTGTGTCTGTGGACAGCATAACTCAAAAACGAAAAGACCGTTAAATACCAAACTTGGTATTTAAGTTTGATATCTTCCAAGGATGCGACACGAAGATTTTCAAGAAAATCCCCCACCCCCAACTACCCTTTACATGGAACTTTTTTCGAAAATTTTCATTTTCTCAAAAATGGCTCTAACGATTTCGATTAAAATATTGTATATTAAAAATATTTACCTGACAAATAATATGTATATCTTGAATTTTCTGAGAATAGCCTCTGAAGACTACTTTATTCTGGAAGAAATTTGCATTAACTGCTAAACCGTAAGAGATGTACAAAAACTTACCCACAAAAAATGTAGAGCGCATTAAAACACACAATTTATGTTATATACATTTCTTTCGAGGAGTTGGTCGTTTTTGAGATATTCCTTGCTTTTTGTTTCAACTTTGAAAAACTTGTACTTTTCTCACACAGGAATTTGTCAACTCGTGTCCATACAAACAAAGAAACTTCTTACATCTAGTAACCAGCTTTTGATTTCACTTTAATCTATAATACTCCCATATTTATCTTCTACTTACAAGGAAGCAAGTAATAAGACTATTTCTGCTAATGTTTATCTCGATTAGCATGGTGTTGAAAGAAGAATTATCTTTCGTAAGAAGTTTGTGGAGAAGCTAGAGAAAGTCATGTGAGTGTAACACAGCAGATTTTTCTGAGAAGTCGTTGAGTATTATAACCATCACATCCCAAAATCCTCATCACTTTTCCGGACGATGAGACAGTCTTTGCCTTTTTTAGAGTAGATGCATCGGAAACAATACAACTGGACATTATAGATCCTTCGAATTTCACTTAAATAAAACACAGCTTCAAAGATGAAAGCCGCATCCGCTTGTCCATTGTGAACAATTGAATCATTCGAGTCGACAGCTTTTTCATGAACAACTTAAGCAAAATATGAATTGCCGTTCCTGTCAACACGCCCATGACCCATATCACTTCACTTCGATCACTTTCGTTCGATCAGCGAAAATCATTTCGTGGACTTTTTCAATGATTTCCTCGGTAATAAACATAGCAGGCGTCCTGGGCGCTCCTAATAAAAAACGAATGCTCGACTACGTTCAGAGTCATTTAACTAATATCTAATTGTTATCATAGCATCCAATTTCACCTTTATCTCCTCGAAGTTTTCCCAGCCAAAAGAAAAAGGCCAATCACTGAATGGTACCTCCTGCACTTTTTCCATTTTAGCGTAACCACGTTAAACTAATAACTGAAACGCCTGTTAAATCCAAACTAACCAATACACCAGGACCAAATGAGAATAATGACAGTACACGAAGGCCTTAGCAACACCATTTATTTTGAAACAGCTCTGTGCTTTCGGATTACAACAGGAATGTGATGCTTGATGAAAATTGTGTTTAGTTACTTTTTCCGTTATTAGGTTAGATTAGGCAAGTAACAAAAATCTCAAATATCACAACTTAATTATTCGTAGATCGGATTTGAACCCCATTTTGGTTCACACGGTATTTAATTAGCATATTCCTATTGTAATTAAAGGCTAACCCATTCTGAGAAGTCTATATATTCGCTATAACTACAACATTTTAACATGCCTAACACATTGTGCACACTTCTCATTGCGCGCAATCCTATTTTATTTCATTTTGACCAAACATAAGTTCAAATGAAAAAATAATAAATCCATAATATTTAAATATATTAAAATAATAATTTAAATTATATTTAAATATTTACAATGTCTGGTGGATATGCAAAGATAAAATTACCGCAAGTGCTAAGAAATAGTATATCATGTCAAAAAATACATGTGTCAATTCACATGACTTTTTCTCCCTGTTCTACAAACATACTTCTTCTTTTACTTCATGCTAATCGAGATAAGCATTAGCAGAGTGGTCTTATTATTTAGTTCCTTATAAGTAGAAGGGAACAAAGGAACTAAACTAAAGCGATAGTCAAATGTTTTAAAACCTGTCGCTATGCAACTTTCATTGAAATTTGCTTCTTTGCGTGGCCAGGAATAAAACAATTGACTACTTCCTGTTTGAGAAAAGTATACATTTTTTAAAACTGAAACCAATAACAAGGAATATCTCGAAACCGGTCATCTCAAAAACATAACATGAATATGACATAATTGTGTGTTTTAACGAGATCTAGATTTTTTATGTGGCAAGCTTGTATCTATTTCTGAATGTTTACCAATTAGGCAAAAGTCATATTGAATGAAGAAGGCTTTATAGGTTATTCCCAGAAAATTCAAGGTGTACATTTTTTCATGTACATATCATTTATATATGATATTTTAATCAAAACCGTTAGCAATTTTTCAGAAAATTTAAAATTTTGAAACTTTTTCCATGTAAACGGTAGTTTGGGACGGGGTAATCTTCCTCAAAATCTTCAAGTCGCATGCTTGGAAGATATTCAACTTAAATACGAAGTTTGATATTTTACCGATAGACACACACACACACGCGCGCGCACGCACCTTTTTCTGTAAAATCTTTATTTTTTTTTATTCAGGAAGCCTACATCCTGTATTTCCGGTATCGGATTTTAGGTGGAATGCAATATCTTCGCTACTTATTTACTATATAGAGAAAAAATCTGATGTGTTACACTCACATGACTTTCTCCAGCTGTTCTACAAACTTCTTACATAAGATAATTCTTCTTTCTACACCTTGCTAATCGTGGTACTCATTAGCACAATGTTCTTATTACTTAGTTCCGTATAAGTAGGAAGAAAATAAGGCTAAACTAGGCTAAACCAATAGTCAAATGTTTTAAAAGCTGACGTTATGCGATTGTCATTGCAAATCGCTTCTTTTCTTGGCCAGGAGTAGAACAAAAGAAAAACGGACACTCCCGTCTGAGAAAAGTATAATTACTTCACAACTGAAACTAATAACGAGTATCTACCTCAAAAACGGTAAGCTCCACGAGAAAAATGTATATGACATAACTTGTGTATTTTAACAAGATCTACATTTTTGTATGGTAAGTTTTTGTCTATCTCTTACGGTTTACTAGTTATGCCAAATTAAGCAAAATAAGAAAATCAAAATTTTCTAAAAATTTTCCATGTAAAGGGTAGTTTGGGGTGGGGGATTTTTCTCAAAATCTTCGTGTCGCATCCCTGGAAGATACTAAACTTAAATACCAAGTTTGGTATTTTAGCTACTTTTCGTTTTTGAGTTATCGTGTTCACAGACACACGGACACACACGGACCTTTTTCTGAAAATGCTTTTTTTGGATAAAGGGAGTCCTAAAACATGTATTTCCGTTGAAATCTCGGTATCGAATTTTTGGGTGGAATGCAATACATTGTACATACGGGGCTAGAGAAAGTAAAGAAACAATGCCGTGTTAAAACTGGAAGGATCCACCTAATTGCTGATCAACAGGAGTTGACGGGATCATGAAGACCGGGGAAAAATTATTTCACGTTAATAGCAACATTTACATATAAAACAGAAGATATTTTAACAACTGATGGTTCAAAGCATTAACAAACGCCTCAACTTTACACTATTGACTTGAGCATCTAAATATCTAGAAAAAGTGGTTTGTTTCACCAATCCAGTTTAAAAGTCGCAAAAATCAGTTCAAACCAACAACATCTATTATTGTGAGTTATTCAAAATAATCTTGTTATAATTGGTTGTACAATTTCTCAGTGATCGTAATTAGCAAATGAACTAAAATACAGAAAAAAGAAACTTCGATGTAGAAATGTAAATGCTTTAATTTTCAAAACAACACAGCGTAAACTCTGCTGTTAATACTGTTCATGGAATTTATTTAGGAAACAGGCTTAACAGGCTGTATTACTCTTGTTTAATCTATTTAAACACATTTTCTAGCAAAACCTGAATGAAGTTTTTGCTAATGAAAACCTGTCGTGCCATTGCCTGCTTATATTATTTTGCGATTATAATTCAATAAAGGGTTTAAATTTTGCGTTGTATTATCATAATGAGCTTAAGTTACTTACCTGAAACATTATTTCTTTGATTTTGTTTGCCTATTGAAAACAACATGACAAGATACGTATGCCCGCACTTCAGATGCTTGACAGCTTTACAGTGGTAAATTAACTGAAAATAAACCCTCTCTTAGGCTCAAAAACTTTATTGATTAAATATTCTTGCTTTAATAAATATTTTTGTCTTAATAAACAAAACAAAAAAAAAAGTGTGTAATTCACCAGCTGTTAAATGAAGTGTTTGTGTATAAATGAATTTTCTCTGCTAACTACAGGACAAGTGTATAATTTCTTTTAACCGAAACCATAACATTTGTTCACTTCCGTGCACTATAAACAGCTTATCTCAGTTAACGCTAAATTATATTTAAAGTATCCAATGAAATGTTGATTCCGGGCTTCTAGGGTGTGGTCCGGTAGGTCTATCAGCACCTGTTTCGCCCGCCATTCCGTCGGGCATCCTCAGAGGAAATAGACTTGCCGGTAGCTGCTGAATACATAAACTGGGCCACAGTCTAGAAGCAAGGAATCAACATTTTTTTGGACAGACGCCGGCCGTGAAAGCCTAAGCACTCATATATTTAAAGTAGTTTTAAAATCAAGTTTAGGTGTTAATCAGAACAGAACGAACGGTACAGGATATAAATGTACGATTTTCTTTCCAGAACAGTTTTAGTGGTATAGAATAATTTTGTAATACATTAAATCAATTGTCCAATAGAATCGTAATTGCAACAGCATTGCAAAAATCGTATGCAAATTTACAGGACATATGGGTGCGAAATTGTGTTTTATTTATGCACACTCTTTAACTGCTGCGGTTCTGCGTTCTTTATTGGGTCTGAACGATCTCTTAATTTGTTGAAAGGCTCCTTTATCAAGTTTGAGATTATTTTACGTGCCGTAAATTTACGATGACTTCTAACCCCTAGACAAGTCCTAGGGTGGTGTCATTCCTACGAATACGGGGAAAATAAGCCGATTACGAAACGAAATCTACGACAAGGGACCAACGGCTTTATCTCCCTTCCGAAGGAAGCTATGTTAAAATTTTTTTACGCCCGAAAAACTGCATCGCTCTCTATCGGGTTTGAATCCGCGACCTTGGGAACCGGAGGCTAACATGTACCCCTAGATCACGGAGGACGACTAAGCGTGACGAATTCAGATACTTAAATACGTGAGGCGTTATTCTATTATAAATTCTTATTTCCACGCTTTTGTTATTCATATCATTTATATTTTTGCCTAGGAATCATTTCAAATTAAAGAATTTCCTAGTTACAACATCTGGAAACAGGAATCAGATATTCAACCATAGCAACCGGTTAGCTGCTGCGATGGAAATTATAAATTTGGAGTTAAATTAATGACCCTTTCCTATCTTCTATCGTTTATTAGTGGGATACAAAACTTTCTTATAAAAACTTATACTTTACCTACTTTATTTCAATATCGATAAACGTTTGGGGAAATAGCTACATTTGCATAGTTTATTATAATATAGAATCAATTTATTAAAAATACAAAAATAATTTAATGCCACAAAATATTTAAGGACTAGGCGAGATACACTAGCGTTTAAATTCCGTGCTCTCCCCATGGAATCGGGAAAACAGTTGACTATCGGGCGGCTTTTAAAGGAATAGCAATTTATTGAAACATTTGGAACCATTATTAACGGCTTTTTCGGAAGTGACTTGTGTCACAAAACAAAGTTATTTGAAATAAATTGTGCACATATTTTTTAAAAAAAAGATCTACATTTTTGGTATAATATCTAAGCTTTCGTTTATCGCTTGGGGTTTATAAGTTATACAAGAATATACAAAATTCCTATCGAGTGAAGAAAACTTGACAGTGTACTCCCGGAAAATTCTATTTTATTTTTGATGTAAATGTCTCAAATATATCGAACTTTAAACTTTAAGTTGTTAAGAGCCAATTTTGAGAAAATAAAACGTTTCAAACATTTTCCATGTAAAGGTTAGTTTGCGGGGATTTTCTGGAAAATCTTCCTGTCACATTTTATATGATATTGAACTCAAATACCAGATTTGGTATTTATCCGATTCGTCTTTTTATTTTCTCTAGCCTGTATGACAATGTTCATGATGGATAGAAAAGGTACTGTATTCTACCCAAAAATTCTATACCGAGATTTCACCGGAGTCATTGGGGTCCCATGAGTTCATCAAAAGCATTTTTAGAAGCACGTCCATGTAAGTGTGTGTGTGTGTGTATGTGTGTGTGTGTGTGTGTGTGTGGGGGGGGGGTAGCATAGCTCAAAAACTAAAAGTTGATTAAATACCAACATTTGTTTAAGTTCAGCAGCTTACAATTTTTACTTTCTTTGCGCGTACTATATACATAGTGTATAGAGAAGTTATTGTAATGCACCCAAAAATTCGTTACCGAGATTTCATCGGAAATGCATGTTTTGGATCCCCTTGAATCCAAAAAAAACATTTTTGGAAAATAAAATACCATGTGTAAACACAAAAAAAAAAAAGAAATCAAATACCCATTTGACAATAAAAAAATCTAATAAAGAATATCTTCTAATCAAAAAAAATAAATCATAATAAAATTAAAGCGTGTCTGTGTCTGTGTCTGTGGACAGCATAGCTCAAAAACGAAAAGACCTTTAAATACCTCAATAGAACCTTCCAATATTTTCAAGAAAATCCCCACCTCTAACCACCCTTTACATGGAATTTGTTTGAAAAGTTTGCTTTTCTCAAAAATGGCTGTAATGATTTTTGTTAAAATATCATATGTTTAAGATATTTTCATACATTATAAATGTATATCTTGAGTTTTCTGGGAATAGCCCCTGAAGTACTCTTCATTTTAAATAACCGGTAAACCGTAAGAGAGACAAAAACGTACTACACAAAAAATGTAGATCTCATTAAGCACAATTTGTCATATATATATATTTTTTGTAGAATTAAACGTTTTCGAGATATTCCGAATTATTAGTTTCAATTTTAAAGTGCTTAAACTTTTCTCAAACGAGAGACAAATTTCCTTTCGTCTCTCGTTTGGTTACTCCTAACAAAGCAAGCAAAGGGAACCTAATTTCAATTGTTTTACTTAGCGACTTGCTTTTAAAAGATTTAACTATCACTTTAGCCTAGTGTATTCCCTTATTTCCCTTCTACTTACAAAGAAGCAAGCAATAAGACACATTCTGCAATGTTTATCTTGATTAGCATGGCATACTATATAAAATGATCTGTTATAAGGTAAGTTATGTGAGTGGAACACTTCAGATTTTTTGAGTTGTGCTGGTCATAGACACACAAAAATGGTTCTTTTTATTGAAAGTGCTTTATTTTTGGGTTCGAGAGGGCCTCAAAACATGCATTTCTGGAGAAATCTCAGTATCCAGCTTTTGACTGGAATGCGATACCTTCTCTAACTTCATATAAAGTAGAGGAAATGAAAGCATGAATCGCAAACTTACAGCTTCGCTATATGACATACTAGGGAAAGTAACTTGCAACATGGAATATTATGAAAACGGCTAACGATAATTTTATTAACAAAATAATACAAGCTCCTTAATCAGGTTAATATCATTGTAATCGCATTGTAACATCAACAATATGATAATTAATTTGTAATGAATAAGTTTCACATTTATAGCAGCGAATGTGAACAGGTTTCTTGGTAATTAATTGGTATCGAACACAAATCTAAAGAAACGCTTTTCTCCTTGGTACATGTCGTACTTAGTTGTATGGGTTGAGAAATTACTCTAAAAATTAAAGTTTCTGAGTGCAGAGCTTTGAGAAAACTGAAAACTTATTCCACCACGTTCAACGCTAGCGTCCAAAAGTTAAGCATACTTCGAAAAACAGAGAACTGAACGGGAAAACGGTGAGCGAGCACCATTAAACGTTATCACAGTGTGTACCTCCCCTTACAGTGTGTGGTCTCTGATAGGTAAGCGGGTTCATGCTTCTAAGGTCAACAAAACCAGAGCAGCAAACCAATACCAGAGTATCAGACCCAGGGCATGGCTCATTCGTTATTGTTCTCCCATTGCGAACAGAGAGTAGTTGCTTCGTAAAGTGTTTACAAGACAGCACCAACATACCACAAAGACGTCAACTGGACCCTGTTTTGAAAGGTAGAAACATCGGACAGACAGAAACCACAGTCTCTTGGGCCCTGAATCTGCCACAAAGTGTCATTTCCAGGCTTTGGTGATGGTTCCAAGAAACAGGAGGTGTTCGTCGGCTCCCTGTACATGGTCATCCATGGGCCAAAACGCCGCAACAGGACCGATATTTGACCATAATTGCACGACGACATCGGAGGATGCCCGGAGACAACTGTCTTCTGAGCTTGCAGCCGCCTCAGGCGTTCGAATTTCGAGGCAAACTGTATACCGGAAGCTCAGGGCAGTCGGTCTGTATGCCAGACGTCCAGCAGTGTGAGCCCCACTCACTCGAATACACATACAGTCCCGTTTACAATGGAGTCACCAATGTCAACTTTGGACCTTGAATGAATGGAGGAACATGCTGTTTACAGATGGGTCCAGATTCAGTTTGAACAATGATACTCATCGCTCAATAATCTGGAGAGAACGTGGAACCTGGAACCCCATCGTCGAAACACGCCCATTTGGTGGTGGTAGCACACTCGTGTGGCCAGCCATAAGGTTCAATGGATGTACAGATCTTTACATCTTCGACAGTGGAATGCTCAAAGGTGCAGGACGAGGTACTGGAACCACATGTGCGACTTTTCAGAGGTGCAGTTGGTCCACACTTCATCTTATAGGACGATAGATAATGCACGCTCACATAGTGCCCACCTGACTTTCTTGAGAGGAAAGTGTATAGATTGGCCAGTGATGTCCCCGGATATAAAACCAATAGAGCATGCCTGCGATGCATTAGGAAGACAAGTAGCAACCCGCTGGCCCCCACCGAGGACACTTCCAGACCTCCGACGTGCTCTTCGTGAGGAATGGGAATTGCTGCATGCAGAGCTCTTGAACCACCTTATAGAGAGCATGCCACGACACTGTGATGCCTGTGTAGCCACGAGGGATCACCACATGCCATATTAACCATCCAGCACCATTATTGTCATTGTGGAAATGATCGTCAGATTTTGTGCTTGCGTAAAAAGCTGTCCCAGGTCAAAATTGTCTGCTATTTTTCACTCTATTGCATTCCAGATCACGTGTGATGCATTGGTACCAACATATTGCATTATGCTTAACTTTTGTACGCTTTTGATAATAAAATATTGAATTATGCATAACTTTTGGACACTAGTGTGTAAATGAGGAAGATTTCTCCTATGCAGACATAGATATAGAAGTCGCTGACTTGCGTTGCTTTCTGTTTCCGACATTATAAACTGACATACAACGCACTAAAGCCCCGCCGCTGAATCCTTGCACACCTTAGGAGTTAAGTTGGTACATCCACAGAAAACAGATGAAAAGCTTTACCCGTTTGACTTTCTGAACCAATCACAAAGAACCATTCCGGACGGTCGGTCAGGCAACGGAAGCTCATCTAGATGCCGCGCCGTTGCAATATCTGGCTATTGCATTGCATTGAGCTGTTCTGTACAAGATATGTATTATTCGTTGCTATTTATATTTGTTGGTAGTGTTTTACTGCTTGTTTGTGCGTGAGGGAACATAACAAGACTTTCACAATTATAGAAGTGGATAGACTTTTGCTGGGAGGTGTGGCGAGGGTGGACGCGGTTGCATGGAAGAAGAAAGTGAATCATATTCACAAACTAATACGAAAAGCACAGGAATTAGACGGAATCATCAGTGAATGTGAACCACTAATGATATGTCTTGGTGACGACGACGATGTTGATGATGACAATGACGATGATGCTTCAGATGCACTATTTATATTCGTCGTCACACACGATAGAGACATTTGTAATCAGCTGTTGTTGTTTACTAATTACTCTGGCAACGCCGCAAAGGCAGCATAGCCAACCTTACGCGAAACCACCCGAACTGTCAAGTGCAAGGATTCAGCGGCGGGGGTATATACAAGGGTGATAGAGAGGAAGAGAGTCTCTGATGTCATGTATTTAATCACTGCATACACGGAGCAAGGCTATTTGCTCCGGCACGAATAAAGGGAGTTAGTTGGTGAGGCCTCACCTATAAGTACTCTTTGGCGGTAGGATAATCATTGACAGAACAACTTTTTAGCCAGTTACAGTAGGTGAAATAATAAAAAAAATTATAATGATTGCGGTTGATATGAATGTCTGTAAACGATACAACATAAAATTAGGTACGAAAAGAGTAAAATCAATAAATGAATATACAAACATGTGAAAATGTTATACCTGCGTGACCTAACTGCACATGGCTAATTGGCTGCAATTACTGATAAAATAAATTAAAAGTAGATGAAATTTGAGCCCCTGTACCTTCTGTTTGGTCCCATTGTTATTGCATAAAACAAGACAAGCTACTAAGACCATCGATAAACAATGTCTTCTATGTTAATACAAAGTATTAGTTTACAGTTTTCTCTCTTAATAGGTATATTATTTATCATGTTCTGTAGCGAACCCGATAGAACATAAATACAAAAGGTTAAAGCAAAATATTCCTCTCTGAAGGTTATTAAAACGATTTAGCATATAGAAAATTTAGTGCATACATCAATAGAATTGGAATAAAGGTTATTCAGGGGTTTTGATTCTGAGACAATACATACACTTCTGCAGTAATTCATAAGTGATGATAAAGAAATATAAATAACACAGGATCAATTTTATTTTTTGCTTTTCTAGCACGTATGTATAATCTACATAGTAGGTAGAGAAGGTACTGCATTCCACCCAAAAATTCGATGCCAAGATTTCACCGAAACTATGTTTTAGGATCGCCTGTATAAAAAGCAATGTTTTTGGAAAAGGTTCCATGTATGTGATTATATGTGAGAGAGAGAGAGAGAGAGAGAGAGAGAGTCCATGTGTCTGGGAACACGATAACTCAAAAACGAAAAATCGGTAAAATACTATTCCTGGTATTTAAGATTAGTACCTTCCAAGGATGCAGCACAAAGATTTTGAGGAAAATCCCCCACACTAACTACTCTTTACATGGAAAAAGTTTCGAAATTTTTGATTTTCTCAAAAATGGCTTAACGATTTAGATTAAAATGTGGGTATTAAAATATTTACATTTCAAATAAAATGCATATCTTGAATTTTCTGGGAATAGCCTCTGAAGACGTCTTCTTGGTCTTCATGGATGGAGTGCAGTATTGGAGGGTGAGACGTGGTCATCGCCTCAATTCCTCTCGGCCGGTTAATGCGGTCCTCTCGACCTGGAGCCGCTATTTCTCCACCAAGTAGCTCCTCAATTGGCCCCCCCCCCAGGTACCTCACGAGACCGAGTGCACCCCAGACCAGGTCTCCCAGCGGGGGAAAAATTCCCATGCCGGTACCGGGAATCGAACCCAGGTCTCCCGCTTGGTAAGCAGCTAGACAAAAACTTAGTGCACAAAAAATGTGGATCTCGTTAAAACATACGGTTTACATCACATACATTTTTTTCCCTGAGGTTGACCGTTTCCTTGTTATTGGTTTCAGATTTGCAATCACCTAATCATGCAAGGAAACGAATTTCAATCACATAGAAACAGCTTTTAAAACATTTGACTATTACTTTAGCCTAGTGTATTCCCTTATTTCCCTTTTACATTATAAGGAAATAACTAATACGACCATTTCTGTTATCTTGCATTTTATTATTATTATTATTATTATTTTTATTATTATTATTATTATTATTATTGTATTATTATTATATTATTATTATATTGTTATTATTGTTGTATTGATTAGCACGAAGTAGAGAGAAGGATCAACTAAGAATAATCTGTTGCAGAATAGTTAGAGAAAGGCATGTGATTGGAACACTTCAGATTTTTAAACTCCTGTCCTCTGTTTGTTGAAGCGTTACAACATGAACATTTATGTTTCTATATTCTTGTATTAAAATATAATTTCCTTTTCTTTTTAAGCTCTAGGGTGCAGTAAGTATATCTATATCTATCCCTTGTAGTAACACTACTTTTTCTGTTCCATGGTATTCTCAACAAAAGTTAAGGTCCTCTTCGCATACATTTTTAACCTGTTTCATTTCCTTAGCCCGCTTAAACTTCTATGGTCACATAAGGGGTTTTGTCTTGAGAAACAATTGTTGGGTTTTTGCTCGTAGAATTGTAGGGTTTTTTAACTCTTTTACTTTCTCCACACGTACTATGTACATAGTGTATAGAGAAGGTATTGCACTCCACTAAAAATTCGATACAGAGATTTCACCGGAAATATGTTTTAGGGTCCCCTGTTACAAAAAAAAAAAAAAAAAAAAAAGGCATTTTCAGAAAAAGGTCCGTGTGTGTCCGTGTGTCTGTGAACAGGATAACTCAAAAACGAAAAGTCGCTAAAATACCAAACTTGGTATTTAAGATTAGTATCTTTCAGGGATGCCACACGAAGATTTTGAGAAACATCCCCCCACCCCAAACTACCCTTTACATGGAACTTTTTTCGACATTTTTGATTTTCTTAGAAATGGCTCTAACGATTTTGATTAGAATACCGTATATTAAAGATATTTACTTGACAAATGAAATATATAACTGGAATTTTCTGGGAATAGCTTCTGAAGACTACTTTATTCTTGATGCATTTTATGGAATTAGACATAACTGCTAAACCGTAAGAGATAGACAGAAACTTACCACACAACAAATGTAGAGCACGTTAAAACACACAATTTATGTTATATACATTTTTTTCGTGGAGTTGATCGTGTTTTAGAGATCCCTTGTTTTTGGTTTCAGCTTTGAAAAACATAGTTTTCTCATACAGGAATTTGTCAACTCGGTCCATACAAACAAAGGAGCTTCAGTCACATAGCAATCAGCTTTTGACTATCTCTTTAACCTATAGTACTCCCATATTTTCATTCTACTTGCAAGGAAGCAAGTATAACGAGACTATTTCTGCTAGTTTGTTTTTCTCGGTTGGCATTAAATAAATAGAAGAATAAGCTTTTTAGCAATAATGTGTTGCAGAGATGAAGAGAAAGTCATGTGAATGGAACACATCAGATTTTTCATTATTATACCATTAAACACACTCACACAAACATACACAGACATACTAATTTTACATTTTTATATTTTTATAAAATATGTAATATATTAATAAAGATGTAGATTGTTTTCGGTGGAACCGGATTTCTCAAAAATTATAATCTCGATGCATGATGCATGATATATAATTGAGCATAGATCAGATCACGTACAAAATTGTTTAGAGAAAGCTGTCTCAATGGAAGGGATATTCCAGGATATACATCATCAGCACACAAAAAAGGAAAGGGAAGAAGAATGCAACAATTATAGAGAGATCATTGTCACCAGTTTATTCAACAGATATAATTAAAATACTATTTGGAAACATAAATTCAACAGATAGAAAATGAGGAGCAAGCAGGTTTTAGAGTGGCAGGCCAACTGTTATAGCATACCTAATATGTGTTAGATGAAGGAAACAAATGTTGCCACTTTCGTTGCTAACCCAAACTCTCCATTTATTATTTATTAATTTTGAAATACCTTACAACAATGTGACATTAAATAAATTATGGGAAGCATTAAATAAAACAATAAAACATATTATTAAAATATTAAAATTATATTCTGGAGCTGCTACTAATTCCAAATAACCATGAATTGCTAATTTTGATTACAATTGGCCGCTACCCTAACCTTATATTTCAAATTTAGATTCAAAACGAATAGGAACTTGGAAAAGAAAATATAGTAATATGGCTGTGATGATAAGAGAAGATTCTGGGTAGCGAAACATTATTATTTGCAGAAGCTTAATTAGGAATAAGAACGATTCTTAAGTATGTTTAGGAGGAAAACAAGATTAAGATTAATTATATAGTAATTTTAAATGAAGAAATACATTATTTAATTATGGAACAAACAGGATAGGTAGGTAATAGGTGAAGTGTAAGGAATACAGATATTTAGGTGTTATGCCGTAGACATAAAACATAGATAAGGGAGATAATTTTAAAAGGACAATGATAGAATAGGCCGAAAGGAATATTACGAGAGGGAGAAGTAGCTTAAGTACCTACTTAAAATAATAAAATATTGGTTGATACTACAACCCTCTTTCTTGCTTTTTTTTTTCTTTTCTTTTAGCCTATGTTTAAAGTATCTTTTCATCTTTCATCACAGAATTCAAGCGTTTGCCTTAAATGTACAAAAATATTTTTATACAATCCTAGCATTAAAGCGGCTTATTATGAGGGCATAAATTGTGTGAAATGAAATTACCTTATTTTGGCACTGATCTAAATACCATGATCAGTAGAGAGCAATGACGTAATTACCACCACAACATAATTTTCTACAACGTACCTCTAAACAAGCCTGAAATCGTCACTTTCGCAAGTGCAGCAACACTTAAACACACGAATCACCTCGTTGAATTTATTTTAAAGCCAAAACCAACAACATTATTCATTGATTTTTCTGGAATTAATAAACTCTCAGCACTCTTGGCTTCGTTCAAAATGCCAAGCGCAATACAACTCAAATTTTCAATATCTAGTTTTTATCATTACCTTACATTTCCCTCTATAAGTGTTGAAACAAATGAAACATCTGCTTAGCAACCATATTACATCATACATCTGTGATCTCTGATACATTATAATTTTTCATTTAGCAAATTAATTAATTATTTTTACGTATTTTAATGCTAAAATTGCATAAAACGTTGTACGTAACACACGCAAAAATTATTATACCTTATCAGATTATACACTGGTTACAAAAACAAACAAAAAATCTGATGTGTGCCATTCACATGACTTTCTCTACATCTCTGCAAGACATTCATTTTAATAAGCGTATTCTTTTATTTATTTCATGCTAATCGAGAAAAATTAGCAGATATAGTTTTATTTCTTGCTTTATTGTAAGTAGAAGCAAAATAAGGGAGTACCTTAGGTTAAAGTGAAAGCCAAAAGCTGGTTGCTATGTGACTGAAGTTCGTTTGCTTGTATGGACACGAGTTGGCAAATTCCTGTATGAGAAAAGTATAAGTTTTTGAAAGCTGAAACCAAAACAAGGAATATCTCAAAAATGATCAACTCCACGAAAAAAATGTATATAACATAAATTATGCGTTTTAACGTGCTCTACATTTTTTGTGTGTTAAGTTTTTGTCCATCTCTTACGGTTTAGTAGTTATGCAAAATTCATCCAGAATAAGTAGTCTTCAGAGGCTATTTCCAGAAAATTAAAGATATACATTTTATTTGTCAGGTAAATATCTTTAATATACGATATTTTAATCAGAATCTTTAGAGCAATTTTTTTAGAAAATCAAAATTTTCGAAAAAAGTTCCATGTAAAGGGTAGTTGGGAGTGGGGGGATTTTCTTGAAAGTCTTCGTGACGCATCCTTGGTAGATACCAAACCTAAATACCAAGTTTGGATTTTAAGGGACTTTTCGTTTTTGAGCTATGCTGCCCACAGACACACACACAAATACGCACACAGATAGACAGACAGACACACACGCACGGACATTTTTCTAAAAATACTTTTTTTTTTTTTTTTTGGTTTCAGGAGGTCTCAAGACATGTATTTCCGGTGAAATATCGGTATTGAATTTTTGGGTACATTACAATACCTTCTCTATACACTATGTACAAAGCACGTATAGAGAAAGTAATACAAACATTCCCTGTCTGCAGTTTAAGAGATAGTTATAATGATAAGTGTTAAACTAAACAGAGAAAACATTTATAATGTTAGATAAATATTAAACTAAAACAAGGGTAACATCGTCAATCCAATCTACAATTTCTGAGTAGAAACTTAAGAATATAGATGCGGTTAAGCGTGTAGGTCATGATAAGTCAATCTATTAAGCACGAGGCTTTTAGGATTTGCTACTATTGAGCTTCGAGAGCAACTCTGCAGCAAAAGGCCTTTGCCCTTAAGGGACGCTATGGCTATATATGTATTTATTTACTTCTTTGTCAATTTTCAGTAAAAACTTCTGAAGTGTTCCAATCACCTGACTTTCTTTACCGTCTTTGCAAACAATAATAAATATTATTATTATTATTATTGTTTTATCCGCATGATGCTAATCAAGATATACATTAGCAGAAATAGTCTTATTTGCTTCCTTGTAAGTGGTAGGGCAATAAGGGAATACACTAGGCCAAAGCGAGAGTCAAACCCCTTAAAAACTGTTGCCTGTGTGAAATTTGCATAGCTAGAAGTAAAACTGTTATTGCTTTTAATCTATGCAAAGAACAAACAAACAAAACGCTATAGTAGGCAATCGTATATGAAGAATGAAACTAAAGAAATAATGTTAACTATTTACGCTACATTAAGGGCGCGTTCATAGGAGAGGTGATTTGCCACAATTTTGAAACTACAGTCTTCAAATGATGTATGCTGGTTAATAATTAGGAATTCTAATGACTTTCTTTGAAAAGTTCATTAAATTGCATGAATGATAGTTGTGGTGCTAAAAATGTATATTTTCATGGGCTAGATTCATGCAAATGTACGGCTTAAAAATTATTTTCCAGGATTACTACTTCTACACATAATTATTTGAGATTAAAAAGTTAATTTGTGTGGTTTTTGCTCAAATATGCTCAGGAGCAATAAGTCTTGGAGATGCCCATCACTCAAGCTAAACTTGATGCTGATTTCTGGAGTTTCATTTTTGAAAATGTTTGTTCAAATATGTACTTATGTTGAGACAAATTGGATATCAAACGTAGGGTTTTTTCTTCAATCTTGGATATTTTTCTTCTGGCAATAATTTGTAGAAAGATCCTTAGGACCGGGGCTCCTTTCACTGCAAATCTAATAGCTCTAATTGTAGTAGCTTTGGTGCTTAATCAACATCGAAAGTTAAAGGTATATAAGCAGCCAAATTTCAGCTTCCAATTTTACAAAATCGACGAACCTATCTGCAAATTCTTCTTTAATGTCCTGAATTACTTTCGCAAATAAAGAAATATCAAAACACGCTTCTGGATATTGGTCTTTAAGGACACTAAGTGTAGGAAAATGCGGCGAACAGTTCTACAAAGAAATTTATCTCTTGAACAATTTCAATTTCAGTTGAAACGATTTAATAGCACTATAAGCATCATTGATGTTTGTCTTTGCCTTGTAGTGTCAGGTTTAAGTCATGTCAACCAAAAATACTAAGCACGACAACCACTCGGGGTCACCTAAAAATTTGCACGTGTTTCCTTTCTCCTCAAGAAATTTGCAGAGCAAAAAATCTAGCTAACCACGATCTAGCTAGTTCCACCACAATTTAGCCACCTTATCTCTGAATAGTTAATTATGTCACAGTATTCGCTGTTCATTTCATCAAGAACGGTCTTAAGGCTGCGATTGTTTAATGCCCTACTACGGATGAAGTTAATTAGCTTCGAAACAGTTTGCATATAAATGACAGAGGTTAGCTGCCTTTTCACATACTGCCATGTTGGGTGCACATCTGTAGTTACACTGCACAATCTTTCGTGTTTAAGTTCTATACCGTCCACAGTTTTTAAAACCTCATCAAATATGTCACTTACTTTTTGTGGTTCCATGCATTCCTACTTCTCACTCTTATAAGTTCTTCTGTAATTTGAAGTCCCTGTTGACGGCCCTAACAATCACAAATAATTGTGCAGTATCCATCGCACCAATACTCTCATCACACGCAATAGAAAAGCACTTGAACATTTTCTCCTTCTCAATCAATTGATGCCTAACACTAGCCGTTGGTTTTTCAACACGCCTGCTCAAGGTGTTTCTTGATAGACAAACAAATTTTTAAAAATATGCTTTTTCGGAACAGAATGTTTCAGCAGACCCTTTTTACAAATTCACGGTTTTGCAAGCTCGGCGATAAGTTTTCTGCTGAGTGATTTTGTTACAGAGTTATTCCTTCATAACTGCGATTACATCTTGACAAATCACGCACATCATCTTGTTCACATGCTGCTTTACAAAGTGGTAACCAGACAAAACTCATTGTATTTCCTGCACTCATTATCAATTTTACGCCTTCTTCGAAAGCATTTTTTTTACTTCTTGCAACACATTACGCAAGTAAATTCACCCTACTTACCACGCAGGGAAAAAGACGTACATTGATAACGATTCATAAAGGATAAATTCCCTGTTAGTGATGCCCTTGGCAATTGGCCTGGGACGGTCACTTGTGAACTTAACAATGCACCGTCTGCTTTCACCACCCTCTGCTGGGTAAAGGGTACAGCATTGTCATGTTTCCTCAAAGTATTTCTTGACCATTCGTTATGAACCTGTGAAATAAAAATGTTTGAGTAATCTTGCTCGCTTTTTTGTCTCGTTGAAATCCGTTCCGGTGAATGTATAAACAGTCTTGGCGGGCCATAGTTCAGACGGCCCTGATCTACACTATGGATTTCCTCAGAATATCTGATCAATGGTCAAAGTTAGATATAATTAAAAATGAAATTAGTAAAATTAAGGGCTATCAAAAATTCAACACTTGATGTTTCATACCAGCAATTGACTTGATGATTTGTGGATGAAAGACTATTCCGACGACATTGAAATTGTATCAGCGAAAGAGGAAATGATCAAGAGCGTGAAGAAAGAAGTCATCAAAGAAATGCGACAAAAAGAATTGGAAAAATAAGGGAAATATGCAGAAGCGTAATTTGGACGCAGGAAGATGCATCAGCATTAAATCTGATGCATCTAAACTTGCTTAAAACCAGGGTTTGTAATCTGCACCACTTCAGTTAATCTCCTACGTCCTTCTTGTCAACCAGACCATGCAAACTGCATCTTTCTTATGGGGACTCGACTAAAAGTCACTTTCCAATTTAACAAAGTATAGGTACTTCAGATTTTTAGACAAAGTTACTTTGTAAATGTTAGTCTAATCCGCATTTCTCTTTAATCACTCATTTACTTTCACTTGAATGTTTCTCCCATTATGTAGATACTATTAACTTATATGAACATTTTAGAACAGTAATGAAACATGGTTTCTCAGCATTTATTGTTTATTTTCGATGGAAAGTTCATTCACCTGGGCAGGATAAATGTTGCACTCCTGGATAATAATAACAATAATAATTGACTATTACCCACGTTATGACAATCACAGTGTTCAGACTTCCTATAGTTATCAATGAAATGATTGTTCACTCCAAAACTACAAGTTGGTATGTAATTTCACTAATAGTAATTCAAGCAGTCTATGATATTTACTAATTCTTTTGTACGATATCCGCAAAAAGAGAACCCCTATAGGCAGTTAAAGATAGATTTTATTTTCTATCCTATCCTGATGATATCCCTTCTTTTTAAGCGATAAAAATAATATATTTTGTCAATTAATATACAGATTTCTAAATGTAATGGGCCTTTTTAAAACACACACCTAGGGTATATTCAAGAAGTTCTTTTTTAAAACAAAAGATTGCACAGCATTTACTATTAGACTTTAATGATATCCCATGGGATAAATTATGTATTTTTAAGATAATATGTATCATATTTTAATAAACAGTTGCAGTGCCAATATTGTCCCATTTTCTCTCCTCTTCTTTCTATTCTATTATTTAGCTTGGTTTCACTTTCGTTCATATAACTTATTACCTACTTTTATTTAGTATTTAAAACAAGTTAAATGAATATTTTTTCTTGTGGAATCACTTGTTGCAAAGGTGCACATGATTTGTTTAGTGCCCCAATGTGATTTTTTTACACTTCTTGTCAATTTAAAAGGACCCAAACACTAACAAGGAAATATTCAGAGTGATGAGATCCAAATTGTTGTATCTTCCCAAACACAAGGAAGAATCACAATGCAGTTTACGTACACCTCTTTAAAATCCTCTTAATTTGTTAGTAAAACCTCGTAACCCAATGTTGGTTACAATTTTTACTTTCCCTACATAGTACATAAATGGTAAGTAGGTAGAGAAGGTATTCCACTCCAACCAAAGATTCGATATCGAGATTTCACCGAAAATACGCGTTTAGGGTCTCATGTATCCAAAAAAAGCATTTTAGAAAAAGTCCGTTGTGTGTGTCCTCGTGTCTGTGTACATGATAATTCAAAAACGAAAAATTGGTAAAATACCAAGCTTGGTAATTAAGAATGCGATACAAAGATTTTGAGGAACATCCCCCACCCCAAACTACCCTTTACATGGAAAACATGTCTAAACTGTTGATTTTCTCAAATATAGCTCTAACGATTTTGGTTAAAATACCGATTCATATGACAAATAAGATATATATCTTAAATTTTCTGGAAATAGCCTCCGAAGACCTTTTTGTTTTGGATGAATTTTGCATATTAGTAAACCGTAAGAAATGGACAAAAACTTACTACATAAAAAACTAGATCTGTGCAACATACAATTTATGTCATATACCTACACTTTTTCGTTGAGTTGAACCATTTTTTAGATATTCCTTGTTATTGGTTTCAGTTTTAAAATATTTTTCTCAAAAAGGAATTTGTCAACTCCTACAATGCAAGGAAATGGATTTCAACCACATGGCAACGAGATTTAAAAAAAAGTTACTATCGTTTTAGTCTAATACACCCCTTATTTATCTTCTACTTGCAAGAAAGAAAGTAACAAGACCATTTATTTTTATCTGGATTAGCATGAAGTAAATAGAAGAATAAGCTTTTTAAAAATAATTTATTACAGAGATGTAGAGAGAGTCAAGTGAATAGAACACATTAGATTTTTATCAGAACACTACTGTGAACTCAGTCATTAATATATGCGTTTATTTTTTTTTTTTTGAAAACGTACCAAATATTGTCTACAGTTTTAGCACACGTCGTAAAATGTCTAGTGCTTTTAAAATGTCATACCTGTATTATCTGCAACAGGTTCGTCTGGAGTCCTTTGCCGTTTGACTCCAATTAACGCTTCAACGGAGAAAGCCCGGGCACGTATACTCAGTTCACACATTTCTGGCACTGTCATTTCAGTTCTAGCACCCACACATCACAAGGGCCTCTTCCAGGGCATCACATGGTCTACACTTTCAGTTCGTTGAATATTTCACTAACTAGTGTCATTTTTAAACAAATCAAGAGCGCTAATTACAAAGCATGGCACCTCTAGCTAGACCTACGCAGATTGTACTTCACGTCACGAAAAACAAATGAAGTGCGGTCACACTACAGCAGCGCTTGGCGCGTCACGGGTAACACATTGGATAAGGTGTTTGGAATGTTTATCATTCCCCTCAACCCTCGAGATGAGCGAAACGAGACAGCGTCGCCTTCTCATTGGCTTGCTCTCCCCTCCAATGATTCTGTCTTACGGTCCGCCCAAGCTAAGTGATCTCATTGGTTGCCAACTTAATGTTTCATTTAGAAGTAGGAGTGGTTTGCAACCCTAATATAGACTTCATGTCAAGGCGGATTGTGAGAACAATAATGTCATATAAGCAAATTTCACAACTTAACTCAAAATTGTCCTTTATACGTGTTAATTTCATACCCCCTCTATGGATTCAAATTTAAATATTAACTTGGGTTCAAATTCGCATATAAACATCAACCATGGTATAATTTGGTTTCATTATTAACAGGACAGGCCTAATTGAACTTTCTAACCAAGGATGCATTGCTCTAAAATTCTAATTTATGTTAATTGTATACTCTGAACCTTGTAAGGAATAGAAGAATTTAAATAAACATGAAGCTGTTTTTCTGTTAAAATATCTTACTAAATATTCCTTAGCTTGTTGTTTTGTTTTTTGTTTTTTTAATAATTTTCTCTAATATACTTAAACTGTGAGAGGGGGCTTCTATTTCTCTAATAATATGTGGAAGTTGAAAGAACAATCTAAGTGATTAATATAGCAAATCTTTTATTTTAAAACCATGCGAATAGATTTAAAATGTAATTGATAGCTTTTGAGGACAGTGAATCCAAATTCAGAAATGAAATACTAATTACAGTAGGTATTGTGATCTGCCCTTACGGCAAGACGTTTGAGCAGTTTTTCTGTAATTGGGACATTTTGATGAACATCTATTTATTTTTACAACCAAAATTAACGTATCAAATTAATAAAATAGCATTTGATTAGATATCTTTTTAAAACTAGTTTTAGGTTTATGTTGAACTTTCAATTGATCCTTAGAGTAATGCATAAGTTCACAGTGTGTTTTGTTTTTACTTTCTCCAGCACCTATGTACAATGTAAGTACATGGTAGGTAGAGAAGGCATTCTATTGCACCCAAAAATTCGATATCGAGATTTCATTGGAAATGCAGTTTTGAGGACCTTGAAACCAAAAAAATCATTTTTAGAAAAGTATATATGTGTGTGTGTGTGCGTGTGTGTGTCTGTGGACAGCATAGATACCTCAAAAACGAAAGTCTATTAAATACCTAACTTGGTATCTAAGTTTAATATCTTCCAAGTATATGACACGAATATTTTCAAGAAAATACTCATTAATATTCTTTACGTGGAAAAAATGTTCGAATATTTGGATTTTCTCAAAGACAGCTCTAAAGATTTGGATTAAAATGCCCATATAAAAGATATTTACACGTCAAATAAAATGTATATCTTGAATTTCCTCTCCATTCTTAATGACTTTTACATAACTGGTAAACCGTAAGAGATAGACAAAAGGAAACTGCACCAAAAATATCTATACATCTCATCAAAACACATAATTTAAATCCTTTACATTTTTTGTGTGGAGCTAACTATTTCCGACATATTCCTTGTTATTGGTTTCCGTTTTAAAATACTTATACTTCTCCCAAATAGAAAGTCGTTCTTGGCCATGCAAAGAAGCGAATTTCAATGACAACCGATTGGCGACAGCTTTTGACTATCGCTTTAGCATATCTTATCTTGATTAACATGCAGGAGGAAGAAGAATAGTTCTTTGTAAATGGAAATGGAGTTTTATTTATCGGCGTTCTTGAACTGTTGTGGTTCTCATCGTGTCATTCTATACTGGACGTGAAAGACCGCTTAATTTTCCCAGAGACCTCATAATCAGGCTTGAGGTTCTTTTACGGGCCATAAATCTACGACAGGGGACTAACGGCTTTACTTCTCTTCCGAAGGAAGCCATGCTAAGGATTTTTATGCCTGAAAAAATCCATCGTCCTCCGCTGGGTTTGAGCCCGCGACCTTGGGTGTATGAAGTAAGCACCACGAAGGGCAACGTAATCTTTTGAAAGAGGTTTATAGAACAGCTAGAGAAAGTTATGTGAATGGAACACATCAACATTTTTGTTTAATATGGCAATATTATGAAGTTAGATCTTATTATTGGTGACATTTTATCACAGGAAATGGGATATTAAAAGGAGAAAAAAAAGACAGAAGTAAAGAAAGTAAGAAAAAGAAAAGTGAGGAAACTTCGTGAGATGATATTCGCTTAAAGTCTAAGTAAAACCAGCAGTGGTGATTTGGAACATTTCCGCCCTGGTGAGGAGAATGAATGTGCACTTTTTCAAATGGAAAAAACATATGTTTTAATATGATCGCTGTGTTCAAATTTCCTACATATTAAGGTATATTGAAAAATGGAAATGGAATTTTATTTATGGGCGTTCTTTAACTGCTGTGGGTCTCAACGTCCCATTCTATACTGAGCTTGAAAGACTGCTTAATTTTGCGCAGATGCCTCTTTTATCAGGTTTGGGGTTCTTAAATCTACGACACTGGACCAACGGTTTTACTTCCCTTGCATCCTTGGAGTGCATACACCTATTACTGATCTGCCAAAGAAATGATTACAGACTTAGACTACACTTTTACATGATACCTAGTAAGTAATTTATTTGTTTAAAAACAAAACCCTGTTCTTATTACAAGGTATTTAAAAGAGCCGGTAGTAATCTATTAAAATAATAATGATAATAATAATAACATTAATAATAATAAAAAACAACTTTATTGTCAATGAGCAACAGTATGTTCCTATAGATACAGCCAACTGTATTTAAATTTCCACACTTAAATAAACACGATGTATACCTATATACTTAAACAAATACAACATGAATTTAAAATATTAAGTACAATACTCAAAACACATAATAAATATGGTCGCTCAGAAAGAAACATTTTATGAATCCAATATCTATAGATGTTAGATATAACTGATTTAAGCTATTACCATTTATACTCCTCATATTCCTTAATACCGTAAAAAGCAATTTCTTTAAGTAGTTTTGTCACAGCCTTGAAACATCATTGGGTAATTTGTTATAGAGTTCAAGGCCTATAAATATGTAATCATTTTGAGTTTTACTAAGTCTAAGGTATGGCATATCTAGGTTGCTATTGTTTCTGATAGTGTAATTATTTAAAATGTTTCTTGTAGGGAGATTTTGGTAATTTTCCTTCACATACAATAAACAAGTGAGAATGTGTAAACTTGAAAGGGTTAATATTCCTACCTCTTAAGTAATTTTTGCATGAGTAGGCATACTTTAGGCGCATAATATAGCGAATATCTTTATCTTTTTTTGGTCATTTGAAGGCTTTATGGACTCCACTTGAATTTCCCTGCAGTAATATTTCATAAGTAAGGTGGCTGTAATGCATAGGTAATATTCATTTAGCAGTGTTTTTTGTGTTACTATTAAATTTAGCCTCTTTATGACATACCTAACCATAGCCAATCTGGAACAAGATTTATACACTCATCCCAGCTAAGTCTATTTTACCTGTGTAGTAGTAGTAGTATTTATTTAGTTTACAATAATACAATATTTGCGTCACACAGTCGCATGGGTCGGGTGACCGTACATACTGTCTAAAAATACTTGAATTTAAAATATTAGCTACATATATATTTTATATATCTTTACAACATTGGAAATACACACACACACATAGATATAGACTACTCAAAAACCAAATGTCTATATAATATTTACACAACCATTTTATCTTTTATCTTCCATTAAGTATGTAACCAGGCTTGGCCAGTTTTGGCTGTTTAGAATCAAATTCCAGAATGCTGTCCTTCGTCTGTTTGAAGCTAAAAATACTATTTCACGTATTTTAATTCATTTCCATGTTTAATTCTTTTAGTTTTCTTTTCGTTTATAGCCAGGCTATTTGTGTTAAGACAGATTTTTCCCACATGCATTTGTTGAAATATTCGATAGTGTTATTGCTTGCTGCTGTAGTTAATAAAGTGGTATCATCCGCATACAGAATGGATTTATTTGGCAAACAACTGCATTGAAAAATAAATCGACATTCGTTAAGCTTAGCCAGACCAAAGTTGAGGACTGTCTATATGTGTATCAATAAAAACATTTTAAGCAATACGAATATAGGTACTAAATGTTGGGTGTTTGGATTGACTGTATTGAACTTCACATTTCACCATCTTCGTAAAAAAATTAAATACCTACTTTGTATTACACTTTAGAGCTCACACGAAAACTTTATCGTTTTAAACACTATATGGGTGTTATGCCTAGGTGCAATCAGAACCTATGTATAACACACATTTCTGTCAGTATTTTGTATAATTTTAAGGCACATCCCTTGGAACAACTAAATTATATTACAGGTACAGAATTGCAAAAGTAATAAAATAGGTTCCGACATAAACCCCAGAAACATAAATATTTTAATAGAATTTTTTAACATAAAAGAAGGCAATTCTGAAGTAGATTTTAATTATCTGTACACTTAAGTCCAATACCTGCATACTACACCTACGCCTAACTACCGACGCTCTAAACAGGTATTACGTAAAGGACTAAAATAAATTAAAAGCCTCTTTTAAAAGAATATCACAGAAATATAAAGATTGAGTAGTTGAAAAAATCAGTAGTAGCGAACCATTTTTGGAATTAAAACCATTGGGCAAGAAATCAAATTATTAAAACACCATCAGAGTTAGATATCTTGGGGAACATGTTCATTCATAGAACAGCAGCAATGCGAAATACGACCAGCTGACGTTGTTTTACGATTAATGCAATTTGAAAGTCAAGTTAAAGATTTAAAACTAGCAAACACTTCCGAGATGTGCAAATAGAGGTCACCGAGATCTCGTTGGAAGAAGGCAGGTGATGTCACTGAACTGTTGTCCTAATCAAGGGGTCACCTATATTAAAAGTCGGGGAAAAAGGGCACCTCAGACGTCCGCAGACCTGCTAGACGACGACAATGAATGAATTGTCGAAAAGCGCCCGTGCGTAGGTTTGTTATTTCGAAAAGGCCTTGTGATCAGACTTTGATGAAGACCATTACATTTTTTTAATCCAGGATAATCCAATCGGTCATCCGGACAATACCATTGTACGACGTTTTCATTCCATTGAGAAAGTCCAAAATGCTATACGATCTTTGCATCAACTCTACATCTACTCCTCAAGCGCAGTGTGGGCGTTTGTATTGCTTTGTTTCATTTTTAAGAAAACATTAAATGTGTATGTTATATTCTATTAAATACATATTATTGCAGTTTCAAATTTATTCATTAGAGCGAAGAAGTCTCCAGAATGGACGTCTATAAATCTGTGACATAAATGCGTTGAACTGTAAAATTAAATATCCAAACATTTAAAACTTTAATTAAATGGATTTAAAACTAAACTAAGAATTATTTTACTGAAGGACATGTTCCTCACCATATATTAAATTAAATCTATAGATATTATTTTCTCCTTCGTTTATTGAGTACTACTGTACATTATTATATCTATACAGCAGATTCTGAATAATTTTATTATACTGTAAATAAATTTATTGGGTATTACGTTATAGGTTTATCTTTTATTAGTTAGTTTAGTAGCTTATACAGTGAATGTATGTAGATATACCTATACACAATACAAAAATTATGAACCACTTTATTCAAAACAATATATGTTTATAACAATTTTATCTTATATGTCGAGTCAATAAGTTCATGTACGTTTTAATTGAAACAAATGATAAGAGAGGCGAGGCTAGAAAAATGGTTTTGTTATTTCGAAGGGGCCTTGTGTTCAGACTTTGATGAAGACCGTTTCATTTTTACTTTCTCTATAAGTACCATGTACATAGTGTATAGGGAAGGTATTGTATTGCACTCAAACCGGAAATGCATGTTTTGGGTGCCCCTGAATACAAAAAAAGCATTTCTGGAAAAAGGTCCATGTGTGTGTGCGTGTGTGTGTGTGTGTTAAATACCAAATTTGGTATTTAAGTTTGGTGTCTTCCAAGGATGTGCAAGGAATATTTTCAAGAAAATCCCCCCACCTCCAACTACCCTTTACATGGATTGTTTTTCGGAAATTTTGATTTTCTCAAAAATGACTCAAACGATTTTGATTTCTCAAAAATGACTCTAACAATTTTGATTAAAATATCGTATATTAAATATGTATATCTTGAATTTTCTGGGAATAGCCTCTAAAGACTACTTTATTCTGGATCAATTTTATGGAATTTTGCATAACTGCTATACCGTAAGAGATGGACAAACTTACCACACAAAAATGTAGAACATATTAAAACACATAATTTATGGTATATAACTTTGTTTCGTGGATTTTATCGTTTTTGAGATATTCCTTGCTTTTTGTTTCAGTTTTGAATAACTTACACTTTGCTCATGCAGGAATTTGTCAACACTTGTTCATACAAACAAAGGAACTTCAGTCACGTAGTAACCACTTTAACCTATGCTACTCCTTTATTTCGCTTCTGCTTACAATGAAGCAAGTAATAAGGTTATTTCTGTTATTTTTTTCTCGTTTAGCAAGAAGTAAATAGAAGCATAAGTGTTTTAACAATAGTTTGTTGCAGAGATGTAGAGAAAGTCATGTGAATGGTACACATCAGATTTTTTTTAATCCACGATAATCCAATCGGTCACCCGGACAATTGGTAAAGTAATACCATTTTATGGCGTTTTCGTTCCATTGAAAAAGTTCAAACAGTTAGGATACCAAGTAATAAGTTTAAAGAAAATACTCCCATACTATCCAAACTACTGTAAAACTGTTTGTTTTTATTTACTATCTCCAAAAAAACCTATAACCATTTTAAAATTTATTTACAGAATCTCCCGTGAATAGCCTATAAACTCTCTTTCTACTGGATTTTATACGACATAAAAACAAAGAGAATCACCAGTGTAATGAATATTGGAATATAAAATTAAATTTATCATTTTTTTGTCGCATCAAAGCCATTTTCAAAATATTCCTTGTTATATCAAGGTCACTCAGGTTGAAGCATCGATGCATCTTTGAAAACACACGATACTATCGTTAAGATGGCTCAAGTGTTTCGTTTGGGACTGGCATTCGGGAGGGCGTGGGTTCGATTCTCACGGTTGAATTCGTTGGCCCAAGGGTTTCTCGGGGATTTTTTCAGGTCACCAGGCGAATGCTGTGGAGGTTCCTTATTCCCCAGCATTATCCTCCCTCCATTTCATTCCAACCGGTCTCTTTCAGGGTTGTATTGCCGGGCTCACCATTCTTGGCCCCTGGCCTTGACAGGCCGTTGTCTCTTTCATTACCTCATGTCTCTGCTAAATGAAGCCAAGCACAACAAGCGGTGAGGAGGAAGGTAATCAAGTTTTGTGAATTTATGAGAACTGAGCATTGCATAATCACTTATTACACCAGTACTTTTTAAAGTAGGGCCCAAACACAACACAAAGTCGAAAAATTGTTTAAAATAAATGGGCATACATGAAGAAAGAGGCTAAAAACAAAGAACTGTTTATATTAGAAGATTTATTTTTTTCAAAAAGTTCAAAAGCGACTATTAGAAGCCACAAGAGTGTCAAAAAGATCTGTAAAAATAATTATTCAGGAACGCAAGAAAAAGAATGAAAATCAGAATACATCTTTTGGAACACAAGCAAAAACGCAACGTTCCGAAACTCATATCTAATGACTTCGACAAGAACTATTTAGAATTTTTATGATCAAGAAAAAAGTGTTCCTATAATAGCTGAGCTACTTATTATTTTAAGAGACAGCATTGGGTTTCCTGAAACAGAATAGTGAAAGAGCTGGGTTTTAAATGGTAAAAGAACAAAACAAATCGAAAACTGCTAATTGAAAAGCACGACAATCGTTTTAAACGAGAGGACTATCTGAAAGCCATACGAAAGTATAAGGCAGATGGAAAGGCCATTTTTACTTTCTCTACACGTACTATATACATAGTGTATAGAGAAGGTACTGCACTCCACCAAAAAATTCGATACCGAGATTGCACCTGAAATATATGTTTTAGGGTCCCTTGTGTCCAAAAAAAGTATTTTCAAAAAAAAGGTCCGTGTGTGTGTGTGTGTGTGTGTGTGTGTGTGTGTGTGTGTGTCTGTCTGTGTGTCTGTGAACACGATAACTCAAAAACGAAAAGTCGTTAAAATACCAAACTTGGTATTTAAGTTTAGTATCTTACAGGGATGCGACACAAAGATTTTGAGGAAAATCCCCCCACCCCAAACTACCCTTTACATGGAACTTTTTTCGAAACTTTTCATTTTCTCAAAAATGGCTCTAACGATTTTGATTGAAATATCGTATATTAAAGATATTTACCTGACAAATAATATGTATATCTTGAATTTTCTGGGAATAGCCTCTGAAGACTACTTTAGTCTGGATGAATTTTACGGAATTTTGCATAACTGCTAAACCGTAAGAGATGGAGAAAAACTTACCTCACAAAAAATGTAGAACATGTTAAAACACACACTTTATGTTATATACATTTTTTTCGTGGAGGTGATCGTTTTTGAGTTATTCCTTGATTGTGGTTTCATCTAAAAAAACTTACTTTTCTCATACAGGAATTTGTCAACTCGTGTCCATACAAACAAAGGAACTTCAGTCACGTAGCAACCAGCTTTTGACAATCACTTTAACCTATGGTACTCCCTTATTTCGCTTCTATTTACAAGGAAGCAAGTAATAAGAGTATTTCTGTTATTTTTTTTGTTGATTAGCATGAAATAAATAGAAGCATACGCTTTTTAACAATAGATGTAGAGAAATTCCTGTGACACATAGTGTGTACATAGTGTCTAGAGAAAGTATTATATTGCACCCAAAAGTTTCATACCGAGATTTCACCTGAAATATGTGTTTTGAGATCCCCTGAATCTACAAAATCACTTTTGTGCCAGTGTGTGTGTGTCTATGGGTAGAATGGCTCAAAACGAAAAGTTGTTAAATAACAAACTTGGCATTTAATTTCATATCTTTCAAGGATGAGACACGAAGGTTTTTAAGAAAATCGCCCCAACCCTCAGCTCCCTCTATATGGAAAAATGTTAGAAACATTTAATTTTATCAAAAATGGCTGCACTGGTTTTGATTAAAATTATTACAGAAGCATATAACAAATAACATATATACCGTGAATTTTATGGGAATAGTCACTGAAGACATTTTTATTTTGGATGCATTTTGCGGAATTTTGCATAACTGGAAAACCATAAGAGATAGCCAAAAACTTACTTAACAAAAAATATAGATTTCATTTAAACACATAATTTATTTTTATATGTACGTTTTTTTTTCGCGGAGTTGACTGTTTTTGAGCTTTTCCTTCTTAGTGGTTTTTCATATGGAAATTTGTCAACTCCTAGCCATACAAACAAAGGAACAACTTCAATCACTTAGCATCCAGCTTTTTGACCATCGCTTTAGCCTGGCACTCCCCTAATTCCGTTCTGCTTACACTGAAGCAAGTAATAAGTTCTTTTCTACTCATTCTTTCTCGATTTGCATGAAGTAAATAGAAGAATAAGCTTTTTAACAATAATCTGTTGCATATATGTATAGAAGGTCATGTGAATGGAACACATAGATTGTTTCATTATGAAACCACCACACCAACCTAAAAGGATGGACTGTTGACAGTATGACAGGTTTCTTAGCTATGGTATCTAAAGGGTAGAGAGTAATAATAATCATTGTCTATACTCAGGATGAACTCCTTTGAGTTTTGTTTCCAATGGCTTGCTGATATATAAATCAAATCAAAAATCGAGAGATTATCATAATGAAATAAACACCGCCAACTACGTTAAATGGTTAAAAACTAAACTCATTCTAAATCTGCCCTCGAACTTAGTTTTTGTTTTTGATTATGTGCCATTACAGCAACACTCAAGAAGTAAAGCCTCCAACTTCAAATTCTTGAAGAAAACCATGAAAGCATTTACCTCTGGTAACGATGATTATTCTCAACAAATCATAAAGATATCGGAACATTATATTTTATATTTATTTTCATTTTTTACTTTCTCTATACGCACTATGTACATAGTGTATAGAGAAAGTATTGCACTCCACCAAAAAAATCGATACCGAGATTTCACCGGAAATATATGTTTTAGGATCCCCAATATAAAAAAAAAAAAAAAAAAAAACATTTTCACAAAAAGGTCCGTGTATGTGTGTGTGTGTGTCCGTGTGTCTGTGAACACGATAACTCAAAAACGAAAAGTCGGTAAAATACCAAACTTGGTATTTAAGTTTAGTATCTTCCAGGGATGCGACACGAAGATTTTGAGAAAAATCCCTCCATCCCCAACTACCCTTTACATGGAACTTTTTTCGAAAATGTTGATTTTCTCAAAAATGGCTCTAACGATTTTCATTAAAATTTCGTATATTAAAAATATTTACCTGTCAAATAAAATGTATATCTTGAATTTTCTGGGAATAGCCTCTGAAGAGTAGTTTATTCTGAATGGATTTTACTAAATTTTGAATAACTGCTAAACCGTAAGAGATGGACAAAAACTTACTACTCAAAAAATGTAGAGCACGTTAAAACACACAATTTATGTTATATACATGTTTTTCGTGGAGTTCGTCGTTTTTGAGGCATTCCTTATTTTTGGTTTCTGCTATGAAAAACATACTTTTCTCATACAGGAACTTGTCAACTCCTATCCATATAAACAAAGGAACTTCATTGACATAACAATCAGCTTTTGACTATCACTTTAACCTATGGTAGTCCCTTATTTCGCTTCTACTTACAAGGAAGCAAGTAATAAAACTATTTCTGCGAATTTTTTCTAATTAGCATAAAGTAAATAGAAATATAAGCTTTTTAAGAATAATTTGTTGCAGGGATATAGAGAAAGTCATGTGAATGGTACACATCAGATTTTTTATAGCTATAACTATTATAATTCGAGGATTTGGTAACTGTAAAAAATAAGTAGATCTATAGAATGGATATGTAACCTTCCTCCTGCCGAACACACTTATAATGCATCAACTCTAATTACTAAGTAATTTTAATCAGAGTATATTAAAATAAATTATAAATTTTGTTTATCTCGAATTTAAAAGATTTAAATGTATATTTTAGGTATTGTATTATAATCCATGAGCAATTATTAAAACAAAAGTTATATAAAATCCTCAAATATTTAATGTTATTAAACCTCCAATTACCAAACATTTTAATGATCATCTAGGAAAAGCCCTACTAAATCGAATTAATAAATAAACTTCTGCTGTAACCAAAGTCGAAGAATAGTAAAAACATTCCATATGATGAAAACATGACTTAAGCCAAACTTTATGACTTAATAAATAAGTGAAGTATTTTGTGGAAAAAATTCTGGAGGAAAATGGACATACTGCATTAAAACTGCTACCATAATCACCCAGATCTAAACCCTCTTGAACTAATCTGGGCAAATGTTAAACAGTGGGTCGGTAGCCATTACATCGCATTCAAAATCAGGAATGTCGAGCACACGGTTTGAAGAAATAGGCGTGGAAAAGTGGCAAAATATTCGCCGATCACCACTACAACATATTATAGTAAAGCATACAATTGAACAGTTTTTACTTTCTCTAGCCCCGTATGTACAATGTATTGCATTCCACCCAAAAATTCGATGTGGAGATTTCACCGGAAATACATGTTTTAGGACCCCCTGAATCCAAAAAAAAGCGTTTCCAGAAAAAGGTCCGTGTGTCTGTGAACACGATAACTCAAAAACGAAAAGTAGCTAAAATACCAAACTTGCTATTTAAGTTTAGTATCTTCCAGGGATGCGACACGAAGATTTTGAGAAAAATCCCCCCACCCCAAACTACCCTTTACATGGAACTTTTTTCGAAAATTTTGATTTTCATAAAAATGGCTCTAACGATTTTGATTAAAATATCATATATTAAAGATATTTAACTAGCAAATAAAATATATATCTTGAATTTTCTGGGAATAGCTTCTGAAAACCTGTTTATTCTGGATGAAGTTTGCTTAACTTGGCATAACTAGTAAACCGTAAGAGATAGACAAAACTTCATATTCAAAACATTTAGGTGTTGTTAAAATACACAAGTTAGGTCATATACATTTTTCTCGTGGAGCTTACCGTTTTCGAGGTATTCATTGTTATTAGTTTCAGTTGTGAAGTACTTATACTTTTCTCAGACGGGAGTGTCCGTTTTTCTTTTGTTCTACTCCTGGCCAAGAAAAGAAGCGATTTGTAATGACAATCGCATAACGACAGTTTTTAAAACATTTGACTATTGGTTTAGCCTAGAGTATTCCCTTATTTTCTTCCTACTTATACGGAACTAAATAATAAGAACATTGTGCTAATGAGTACCACGATTAGCTAGGTGCAGAAAGAAGAAGAATCTTATGTATGAAGTTTGTAGAACAGCTAGAGAAGGTCATGTGAGTGTAACACATCAGATTTTTAATTGAAGGCGTTGCAGATAGCAGTGTCAGTGAATGATAGTTTGACTGAGCACGTGTCTAATGAAGAAGACACACTATCTGGTATTTAACATCTTGAGTTAAGTTATTTACAATATGTCTGTTTTGATACGAAAGCATTTGCAGAGCTAGTTAACAGGGTAAGTGCAGAACATTTTCAACATGGACTGTATTGCACTACAAACAAGGACGTTTCTGAGAATCATATGAAGATGATTTCTGCAGTCACTTTACTTGGTAAGTAAACTCGCTCTCAAGCTTTACATTTACTTCCTTCAGGGGCCAAGAACAGTGAAAGCAGCTGTAAGTGTCGGCGAGACTGCGTGGTGGCGCCTCTCCGTGGTGGTGAATGCGCATTAGGAATATAATTTTGGCTGGCGCTGGGGTCGTCAGCACGGCTTGGGAAATTTAGTCAGGTTCGGGATGAGGACTCCTAGAGTTCCCCGCGTAGAGATGAACTGCTTAGACAATGTTAAGAACCCACTCTGGTGGCTCTTTTTCCGCGGTCTGTTCCCGCCGCCCTTCAGATATTCTCATGCCATCCTATCCTACTGACACACAATAAGCCTATTGAGACTGCAGTACGAATCTCCCCCTCCAACCAACTGTTTATTTTTCCCATAAACTTTTATTAATAACAAAAACTGGTTTGAGTTATGTGGACAGTTATCATTCCTTAGCATACATAGAACCGAGTCTATTTGGCATTATATGAGATTATCTATTTGGAGGTGGTTAATTTATTTGCATCATAATTAAGTTTGATGTCAAGTTATAATGGGCTGAGAAACTCGTATGGATATGATAACTACACATGTTTTTTTTTTATTTTATTTTTTTGATCTTGAATATTGTCAACGGTTTGAGTAATATATATATAAAGAAGTATTTATGTAAGGGCGTTCATAGGTGAATTGCAGTTTTTATCTATCTAAATGTTTTCCAATTTTGTTCGCATGGTTCTCTACCGAAATCTTAAGTGTGTTTGAATTTTCATGCAGAATTTTATACAGGTAAAATTATCAGGAAATATTGTATTTTACTTTTATTATGCTAATTGTAATTTTGCAACATAAAAATACTCCACCTTATTTAACACTAGTTACAACAACAAAAACTGGCACAAAGCTTTTTGTTTGTTCTCGTTATTTCAGAAAAAGATTATATACCATTAAATATAATTTTTGTAATAATTTATCCTCTGTGGTCAAATAAGTACAGTTTGTCTGAAACGTCATGACTTTCCATTTGTGCAAAAGAAAAAGCGAGTTGGTCAGTGCTATTGCCCATCTGTGCTTCAGAAACAAGAACACGATTAAGAACAAGAGTAGTTGTGTCAAATATTGAACAATTTAATTACCAAAGCAAAACTGATGGCCACTTTTTACTTTCTCTATACGTACCTACTATGTACATAGTGTATAGAGAAGGTACTGCATTGTACCCAAAAAATCGATACCGAGATTTCACCGGAAATATATGTTTTGAAACCCCCTGAATCCAAAAAAAAGCATTTTCAGAAATATGTCCGTGTGTGTCTGTCTGTCTGTGTGTATGTGTGTGTCTGTGGGCAGCATAGCTCAAAAACTAAAAGACCGTTAAAAACCAAACTTGGTAGTTAAGTTTGGTATCTTCCAAGGATGCAACACGAAGTTTTTCAAGAAAGTTCCCCCGCACCAAACTACCCTTTACATGGAACTTTTTTCAAAGATTTTGATTTTCTAAAAAATGGCTTTAACAATTTTGATTAAAATCCCATATATTACTAACATTTATATACCAAATAAAATGTATATTTTGAATTTCTGGGAATAGCCTCTGAGGACCTCTTTATTCTGGATGAATTTTGCCGAATTTTGCTTAACTGCTAAACGGTAAGAGATAGACAAAAGCTTACTACACAGAAAATATAGAGCACGTTAAAACACACAATTTATATTATACACATTTTTTTCGAGGAGTTGATCGTTTTTTAGTTATTCATTGTTTTTATTTCACCTTTCAAAACATATTTTCTCATACAGGAATTTGTCAACTCCTGTCCATGCAAACAAAGGAACTTTCGACACATAGTAACCAGCTTTTGATTATCACTTTAACCTATGGTACTTCCTTATTTCGCTTCTACTTAAAAGGAAGCAAGTAATAAGACTATTTCTGACATTTTTTCTCTCGATTAGCATGAAGTAAATAGAAGCATAAGCTTTTTAACAATAATTTTGAAAGAGATGTAGAGAAAATCATGTGAGTGGAACACATCAGACCTTTTATCTTCATTCTCTCTGAAATTCGTTTACAATTTTAATAAGATTGGTTACAACCTGCATCGCATGGAACACTTTTAATAGGAAAGTACAAATAGACGAACCTAAGTCGAGTAAAAGGCATTAATACAATTTGTAATAAATACAGGCCATTAGGCCATGCGCTAATGGGTATTTAAATTGTCACTTGTTAAGCTTTAAAGCAATCTGAGGACAAAAGCCACAGTATGTCATTGAACCTAAAGGTTCAACGTATTTTGGGATTTTAAAATTGAATTTATATACATTATTTATATTTTTTTAAAGTCGCCAAATTTCAGCCATGCATATCCTTAATCTATAATTAATAATATAACTTGTTTTATTTAATGACCTTACCCTTAGTATTAATTAAGTTGTACCTCAATATTTAATATTTCCTCGCTTTAAATGCGCTATAGCTTCGTACAATTAGGAACTTACAAGGGAAGATTCAGTAAAAAAAAAAAAAAAAAATGGAAACATAATTGTAGAATTATGTTACCATAATTGTAGAACTGCACATCGTGAAAAATTAATGTGGTACTTCTTATGACATTCTCTACCAAAGACAAAGTCACAATAACGATATCCAATATAGAATTCATATAAAAAGTAGCTTTGTATCCATGTTATGTTCAGCATGGCGAGTGGAAATCGCATTTGGTAAACGTAAAGACTGAAGTTCACAGAACATTTAATGTAGACGCAAGCAGCACGTGCTTCTCGAACTGGATTTGGAGCAAAACACGGAGGTGGGAGCAGTAACCTCATTAGTTGCGAATGTAGAGATCCCACCCTGGCGTCATCAAACACCGCAGCGCTGTTAATTTGCAATCCCTCAAACGATACCTCCTTTGAGCTCTCTAATCATGAGTATGACCAAAGAACAGAGGGGCCACCTCAAACCTTGACCCGCGCTTATCTTTTGTGCTGGCTACCTCTAGGTGGTGCGGATGAGGTGAAGGTAGCGAGGGCCGCGGGGCATGCTAGTCTATAGAGACGTGCAGAAGTATTATCGGTGAGAAATTACCTTGTGATTGACATTCTTCTGACACGTGGCCGTCTCGGTACGCTGTTGCCATATTTACTCGCTGTCCGTCTGCGACACACGTTCCACTGCTTCCTCTCTATACATACCTCTCGTATGTTGAACTATTTTCCCCCATTTCTCACTAGTTAGCTCATCTATTCCTTTCCACATTGGGTTCTGTATTTCACTAAACGGAAAAGTTTATTATTTCGGCTAAAGTAACCTCAACTTACTTATCACGGATGTAATACATTTTTAAATCACAGTGTCACTTATGGTATTTCTAGGATGAGAACAACAGCCAATTCCGCGATATATAAAAGGTAGCTGCTATTATAAATGTACATCCTTATGAATCACTATGTATAACATTACCGAACTTTTCACAGAATGCAATCAAACAATTAGATTGCGAACAATTGATCAGTCATGCATGAGAACGTGTGCGTAAATTTCCACTGAACTCGTAGATGTTGCAACACCGATGGCATCACGTCTCTGGCGGTTATGCATTCTTACACTATGATTGGTCAGCAACCTGACGAGACCCTACCAGCATACGACACACCCCACAAGTGTAAATCACAAGGACATTCTCACTGATAATACCTATCGCTTCAAGGCTTGATGAGCTGGTCACACTGGCGGGCTGCTCAGAGAAGGCTTCCCTTTGGTGGAATTCGGAAGAACTCGACCCACTTAAGATAGCACAGAGAAGGCTGCCATCTGGCAGGGACTAGATAAACTTTCCAACGAACAAGCATCAACAACATGTGTCCGACATCGACCGATTCTGCGCATGCTCTAAACCTGCGTTAAACATGCAAGAGGAAGCGAAACGATAGGATGAAAGAGAAAGGAAATCGTGTCTGAAGAGAAAACTCCAGCATTTACCTCCCTAACAAAAAAGACGAAAATGTATTGTCAGAGTGGTCGTCCTCAGGACCTCCAACATACGAGCCTCTCACTTTACCGCGGTGTCACCTTGCTCGGTATTCACGTTACGTTAATGACAACATATTCTACAACATTGTTGTAGAACTGACTGTTCCCGAGATATTCCTAGTTATTGGTTTTAGTTAAAAATTCAGTGAATTTTCTCAAGCAGAAAGTCGTCCGTGTTTCTTATGTTTTATTCCTGGCCCCGCAAAGAAGTGCATTTCAAGGACAATCGCCTATCGATAGTTTTTAAAACGTTTGACAATCGCTTTAGCGTAGCACATTCCCTTAGCTCCCTTGTATTTAAAACGAACAAATTTATCAGACCGTTGTGTTAATGCTTATCTCGACTAGCATGGTGTAGGAACAAGAATATTCTTTTGTAAGAAATTTGTACAATAGCTCGATTAAGTGATATGAATGTAACACAATCGACTTTTGTTACTACCTTTGTAACAATTTGCCTGCTTTAATTGTACCTTCCTATTGTGGATAGCGTTAAAAAAAATTGTATGCAAAAATGGACTTTACAGCAAAAACAGCGTATTTATAATTCTTTATTTTTAACTGAATCTATGATTGATGCAGAAAAATACAACCGGATATTTTGTAACATTCATTTTCCTTTGCTTTGGGGACAATTTTTTTATGGTATGAGATGGATTTTGAATATGAGAATAAAAAACAAATAAATTGAACCTGAGAAAATTTACTTTAAACTTTGGCATATTGTCATTTAAACACCAAAACCATTAGGTGCGTCTTGGAAGAATAAAGCATTGCAAACATATACCTACTTTAAAAAATCTGATGTGTTCCATTCACATAACCTTCTCTACATCTCTGCAACAAATTACTCTATTTACTTCATCTAATCGAGAAAAAATTAGCAGAAATAGTCTTATTACTTGCTTCCTAGTTATTAGAAGCGAAATAAGGGGGTACCATAGGTTAAACTGATAGTCAAAAGCTGGTTGCTATGTAACTGAAGTTTCTTTGTTTGTATGGACACGAGTTCACAAAGTCCTGTATGAGAAAAGTATAAGCTTTTTATAGCTGAAACCAAAACAAGGAATATCTAAAAAACAATCAACTCCACGAAAAAAAATGTATATAACATAAATTGTCTGTTTTAAAGTGCTCTACATTTGTTGTGTGGTAAGTTTTTGTCCATCTCTTACCGTTTAGCACTTATGCAAAATTCCTTAAAATTGACCCAGAACAAAGCAGTCTTCAGAGGTTATTCCCAGAAAATTCAAAATATAAATTTTATTTGTCAGGTAAGTATCTTAAATATACGATATTTTAATCAAAATCGTTAGAGCCATTTTTTAGAAAATCAAAATTTTCGAAAAAAGTTCCATGTGAAGGGTAGTTTGGGGTGGGAGGATTTTTCTCAAAATCTTCGTGTCGCATCCCTGGAAGAGTTTGGTATTTTACCGATTTTTCGTTTTTGAGTTATCGTATTCACAGACACACGGACACAGGGTCACACTGACACACGGACACACCACATTCACACGGACCTTTTTCTGAAAATGCTTTTTTTGGATAGAGGGGGCCCTAAAACATATATTTCCGGTGAAATCTCGGTGTCGAATTTTTGGGTGGAGTGCAATACCTTTTTTATACACTATGTACATAGGTCGTATAGAGAAAGTAAAAATCTGATGTGTACCATTCACATGACTTTCTCTATATCCCTGCAACAAATTATTCTTAAAAAGCTTATACTTCTATTTACTTTATGCTCATCAGAAAAAATTAGCAGAAATAGTCTTATTACTTGCTTCCTTGTAAGTAAGAGCGAAATAAGGAAATACCATAGGTTAAAGTGATAGTCAAAAGCTGGTTGCTATGTCAATGAAGTTCCTTTGTTTGTAGGATAGGAGTTGACAAGTTTCTGTATGAGAAAAGAATAAGTTTTTCACAGCAGAAACCAAAAATAAGGAATGTCTTAAAAACGACGAACTCCACAAAAAAAAATGTACATAACATAAATTGTGTGTTTTAAGGCGCTCTACATTTGTAGTGTGGTAAGTTTTTGTCCATCTCTTATGGTTTAGCAGTTATTCAAAATCCAGTAAAACTCATCCAGAATAAACTACTCTTTAGAGGCTATTCCCAGAGAAATCAAGATATATATTTTATTTGTCAGGTAAATATCTTTAATATACACAATTTTAATCTAAATCGCTAGAGCCATTTTTGAGAGAATTAAAATTTTCGAAAAATGTTCCATGTAAAGGGTAGTTGGGGTTGGGGGGATTTTCCTCAAAATCTTTGTGTTGCATCCCTGGAAGATATTTAACTTAAATATCAAGTTTGGTATTTTACCGACTTTTCGTTTTTGAGTTATCGTGTTCACAGACACACGGACACATGGACACACTGACACACACACACACACACACGGACCTTTTTGTGAAAATGTTGTTTTTTGATATTGGGGACCCTAAAACATATATTTCCGATGAAATCTCGGTATTGAATTTTTGGATGGGGTGCAATACCTTCTCTATATACTATGTACATAGTGCGTATAGAGAAAGTAAAAATGGTACATTTTTTGCACCAAAATCGCCTTAAAAGCACTGCTGTGCTCTCTTTAATAAGCCCCCTCCTCCAAATGTTTAGACCGCTAATGCCAAAAAGGTAAAGGCAGATTGCAGTTATTATGAATCAGTAGAAGACAGAAATTCGATGAACGCGTGTTTGTATGCCATAAAACCAAAGCTGGGTTTTACCGCATTTAATACTTCGCAGGTGAGTTTCACACAATGACAGTGAGGAAACCTTCTATCAGAACTTTGTATTACTTCTCACACACTTCTCACATAATAAACCAGTGTAATGGAGTTTGCAAACTTGTTAAAAGTTTCATAAAATTGGGAATTCTTCTTGGCTACATTTATGATGCCTTGGAGTTGTAGCAGCTTGCGCAACAGTCCTTTCGCGTGAATTTGTTATTCCGGTTATAGAAGCCTTAGGTACTATTTCCAATTCTTCCAGTATAGCTTGCAAGTTTTACTTTCTCTATCTAGTACATAGCATATAAAATACAAATAAAAACATGTATAAAAAACATGTTCACCTTCTTACTCAGACACAGTACATAAGTGGAGAAAGTTTGCTCTCACCCAAAAATTCCATACTGAGATTTCACCAGAAATACACGTTTTAGGGTCCGTTTCCAAAAAAAAAGAAATTCAGAAAAGGATCCATGTATGTGTTTGACCCGTGTCGTGTCTGTGAATACGATAACTCAAAAACGAAAAGTCGGTAAAATACCAAACTTGGTATTTAAGTTTGTATGTTTCAAGAACATCCCCCACCCCCAAATACCCTTTACATAGAAAAAATTTGAAAATTCTGTTTTTTTCAAAAATGGCCTTAAAGATTTTGACAAAATACTGTAATATATGGATAGAAAGAGTCAGACTGACAAATGTAATCTCATAGCCGGGATTTGAACCACGGATCTCCCGATCTCTAGCCTGTTGCTATGATAACATGCCAGTATAGCATTGAATCTTTCAACTGACTCGCATGTTTCCCAGGTGATCTCAATAGTTGGCTATACTATGAATTCTGGGACTTAAGTACTTACAACATTGTAAGTTGCCATTGGAGTTGTCATCTCAAAAAAATTTGAGATCTCCCTGAGGTTTAATATGCGAGTCAGTTCAATGCTATACCGACTTGCTTCCATGATAGCTCAGTGGCAGAGCCACCGGCTAGAGATGAGGAGATCCGTGGTTCAAATCTCGGCTATGGCGTTGAATTTTTCAGTCTGACTCTACCTTTCCAACTCCTGTCCTACACACGGCTTGAGTGAAAAACAATTAATCCAATATCGTAACATATATTTTGAATTTTCTGGGAATAGCCTTTGAAGACCTCTTTATGCAGAATTTTGCATAATGGTTAAACATAAAGTAATAGACACAAATTTACCACTCATGTAAATCTCGTTAAAACACGTGATTTATGTCATATGCATTTTTCTTGTAGAGTTGACCTATTTGGACACATTCCTTGTGATTGTTTTCAATTTTAAACTGCTTTAACTTTTCTCAAACGGAACCGCGCTAAACGAACCGAACCTCAATTGTTTCACATAGCGATCAGCTTTTGAAAGATTTGAATACCGCTTTGGCCTAATGTGTACCATAATTTCCCTTCTACCTACAAGGAAGCATGTAATAAGACCAATTCTGATAATGTTTATCTCAATTGCCATGATGTAGAAAAAATCTGTGTTCCATTCACATGACTTTCTCTATATCTCTGCAACAAATTATTGTTAAAAAGTTTATACTTCTATTTATTTCATACTAATCCAGAAAAAATTAGCAAAAATAGTCTTATTACTTGCTTCCTTGCAACTAGAAGCGAAATAAGAAGTACCATAGGTTAAAATGACAGTCAAATATTTTAAAAGCTGGTTGTTATGTAGCTGAAGTTCCTTTGTTTGTATGGACAGGAGTTGACAAATATCCGTATGAGAAAAGTATAAGTTTTTCAAAGCTGAAACCAATAACAAGGAATGTCTCAAAAACGATCAACTCTACGAAAAAAAAATGTATATGACATAAATTATGTGTTTTAACGTGATCTACATTTTTTGTGGGGTAAGCTTTTGTCTATCTCTTACGGTTTACCATTTAGGCAAAATTCAGCTAAATTCATTTAGAACAAAGAGGTCTTTAGAGGTTATTCCCAGAAAATTCAAGATATACATTTTATCTGCCATATAAATATCTTTAATATACGGTATTTTAATTGTTAGAGCCAGTTTGGAGAAAATCTAAATTTTAAAGGGAGTTTGGGGTGGGGGGATTTTTCTCAAAATCTTCGTGTCGCATCCCTGGAAGATACTTAACTTAAATACCAAGTTTGGCGTTTTTGAGTTATCGTGTTCACAGACACACGGACACACACACTTAAGTTTAGTATCTTCCAGGCATACGACACAAACATTTTGAGAAAAATCTCTCCACCCCAAACTACCCTTTACATGGAACTTTTTTCGAAAATTTTGATTTTTTTAAAAATGGCTCTAACTGTTTTGATTGAAGTATCGTATATTAAAGTTATTTACCTGACAAATAAAATGAATATCTTGAATTTTCTGGGAATAGCCTCTGAAAACTACTTTATTCTGAATGAATTTTACGGAATTTTGTCTAACTGGCAAACCGCAAGAGATGGACAAAAACTTACCACACAAAAAATATAGAGCACGTTAAAACACACAATTTATGTTATATACATTTTTTTCGTGGAGTGGATTGTGTTTGGATATCCCATGTTACTGGTTTCAGCTTTAGAAAACTTATACTTTTCTCATACAGGAATTTCTCAACTCCTGTGCATACAAACAAAGAAACTTTAGTCATAGCAACCAAATTTTAACTATCACTTTAACCTATGGTACTCCCTTTTTCACTTCTACTTACAAGGAAGCAAGTAATACGACTATGTCTGCTATTTTTTTCTCGATTAGCATGAAGTAAATAGAATCATAAGCTTTTTAACAATAATTTGTTACAGAGATGTAGAAAAAGTCATGTGAATGGAACACGTCAGATTTTTTTGAACATGAGGTAGAGAGAAGAATAAACTTGTGAAAGAATAATTTGTTGCAGAATAGGTAGAGAAATTCATCTGAGTGCTGTACATCAGATGTTTTAAACCAAAATTACTGCTGTGATTGAAGACTGTTGGTAAAGGTTTAGATTCAAATGAACACACAAATTCAGATGTACAGAGCTGAATTATAAGAATTAGACAGGGATTATTTGAATTATTTTGAATCTGATACACTATTAACCGAAATTCAGATAATCTTCAGTCAATTTGGGAGAATTGGGAATAAACATCGTCAGAGTTAGGAACTAAGTGACGCGGTAATAAGAACAAACTTTGACTTCTACCTCTCACTGTTTCATTGATTCACAGTCGCCATTAATGTGTTTGGAAATTACTCTAACGATTTGGAGGATTTCTTCTCGTTTTAACAGCTGCTTGTTGGAGAGCTTTTAAAAAGGAGTTTGGGATACAGTACCTCTGTTTCGAGGAATGTTTCGAGGAATGTTGAACTTCAGAATGTTTTACTTGCCTATTGACTTGGTTCTAACACTAAAACTCTAACTACACGGAATGCATACACGTGGGAATAAATATTTACAAACGTATCCTTATCTCAGAATTATGTTGTCTGAGCAATGTTTTCTCTTTCGTAAACCTCACATATTCGTTTTCTTGCGCTTTTTACCATGCTCAAAACTGATGGATAATATTTAACGCCCGCTTTACTACTATGGTACCGAAAGCGATGATACTGACGATACATGGAATGAAGGTGGAGCACCGGTGGAATGCGATAGCGGGGGAAACCAGAGAACCCGGAGAAAACCCGCTCCTACGGCTTTGTCCACCACAAATCCCACATGCGGCCGCCTGGTAAGTGGACGAATGGTAGACTTAAAAGTTTGTGAAGAAAATACCATGTTTCCCAAATGTTGTCCCATATCGAATCACTTTTAACATTTCATTTTAAACATGATTGAAATTTTTGTGCAAGATTTCAGCTCTCAAAGCAGAGATGAAATAACCGGAATACAAAATCATGTGTTTGCGATTTCGTAATCTTTATAGCTTAGCCGCCAAAATATCCTGTTAGAACACAACTAAGACATTTTCTAATTGTATTCCACATATGTTCCGATACCTCAATATAGTCTCAACAACGAGAAATTTATTTTGTAAGAGAGTCTTTAGTTGCTTAACTTTTTAATTCGCATATTGCCACTATACCGAAAATATTTCTTGTTCTTTTTAATTTTTACTTTCTCTAGCCCCATATTGTCAATGTACATAGGGATAGAGAAGTGTTGTATTCCACCCAAAAATTCGATACGGATATTTCACCGGAAATACATGTTTTAAGACCCCCTGTATCCAAAAAAAGCATTTTCAGAAATGGTCCGTGTGTCTGAGAACACAATAACTCAAAAATGAAAATTCGGTAAAATACCAAACTTGGTATTTAAGTTTAGTATCTACCAGAGCTGCAAATCGAAGATTTTGAGAAAAATCCCCCCACCCCAAACTACCCTTTACATGGACCTTTTTTCGAAAAATTTGATTTTCTTAAAAACGACTCTAACGATTTTGATTAAAATATCACATATTAAAAATATTTACCTAACAAATAAAATGCATATTTTGAATTTTCTGAGAATAGCTTCTGAAGACCTGTTTATTCTGGATGAATTTTGCTTAATTTGGCATAACTAGTAAACCGTAAGAGATAGACAAAAACTTCATATACAAACAATTTAAGTCTTGTTAAAATACACAAGTTATGTCATATACATTTTTCTCGTGAAGCTTACCGTTTTCGAGGTATTCATTGTTATTAGTTTCAGTTGTGAAGTACTTGTACTTTTCTCAGACGGGAGTGTCCGTTTTTCTTTTGTTCTACTCCTGGCCAAGAAAAGAAGCGATTTGTGATGACAATCGCATAACGACAGCTTTTAAAACATTTGACTACTGGTTTAGCCTAGTGTATTCCCTTATTTTCTTCCTACTTATATGGAACTAAATAATAAGAACATTGTGCTGAGTACCACGATTAGCAAGGTGAAGAAAGAAGAAGAATCTTATGTGTGAAGTTTTTAGAACAGCTAGAGAAAATCATGTGAGTGTAACACATAAGATTTTTTTCCTACACAATCGAGTGAATATATCTCTAGTTATTATAATACAATCTGCTATGTTATACTGCATAATTACATTAATGTTTATAACAACATGTTTTCATACATGGAAGGTACATAGTCTAGCGGGCAGTATCGTAAATACAAAATGTTCGATGAAGTTTATATCAATTACGGAACACCTTGACGTCAACAAAGTAAAGTGGAGAACTTATTTCAGTTTTCTGTTTTTGAAGCTAATAAATACTAGTTGTTAGGGCATATGCCCATTCATTATACGAGGGTCGTCCAATAAGCCCATAGACAAAAAATAGAAAAACAAATTAGTTTTGGTGGATTAATTTTGAATTTTTAGCATAATCTCCTTTTAACTCAATACACATTTCCCATCGCTTCTCCAACTGTTTTAAGCCTTCCAAAAGTAGGCTGTTTGGGAGATCACCTCTTGGTTAGACGTGAATCGTTTTCCACTGAGCCACTTTTTCAAATTTGAAAATAAAAAAATGTCACTGGGAGCCAAATCTGGTGAATACATGTATGTTGTAGTAATTTTAATCTTAATTCTACAACTTACGCCATCAAATCTGCGCAGGTGTGCACCGTTGTATTGTCTTGACGGAAGAGAATCTTTTTCTTTGCCAGATGAAGACTTTTTTTTTTCTTGATTTCTCTGTTCAACCAGTGCAACACGAAGCATAGTATTATGCTTTTATCGTTCTTCCTTTTCAGAAAGTATTCATTCTAGATGATTCCGCACGCATTCTAAAAAAAAAAAAAAAAAAACCGAGGCTATGAAGTTGTCTGCAGATTTCACCATCTTTGCCTTCTTCGCCTTTAAAATTCCACTGTTTCGGCTCTACATTTGTCTCTGAAGTGTAGTAGAGTTTCCATGTTTCATCCACAGTTATGTATTGGCGCAGAAAATTGTCAGGATGGCGACGGAAAAGTGCCAAACCAGCTTCCGAATCGATCATACGATTGGGTTTTTTCTCCATTGAGGATAAACACATCACCATTCTTGCTGAGAATTTGGCAGACGTAATTTTTGGTGCAAAATTGAGAACTTGTGATATGTCTGTGGTCTCTACTATATCGAGAACTTTGATTCGTCGATCTCTCAAAACCATATCCTGGATTTTGTCAATCATTTCGGAAGAAGTCACTTCTACTAAACGTCCGGAATGATTTCATCATTTGTGGATGTACGGCCACGTTTAAAATCACTTATCAAATTGTGAACGTCATCCAACTTGGCTGTCATCTCTTTCGGTGTTAAACCTTTTAAACAGAAGTATTTAATCAACGCACGAAACTCATGTTTTTCCATCTTTCTAAACAAGCACAAGATTGTTAATTCATTCGGCTATGGCAGCAAAATCACTTGATGGCCATAACTGACACTTTAACTGCCATCTAGTAAGAGACGACGCTTACTAAATAAAAACGTTTTTTTTCGATGCTATGAGTGTAATTCTTGGATTTTATAAGTATCATAACCATCACTGCTAATGTTTATCTCGATTAGCACGAAGTAGAGAGAAGAGTAAAGCTTAGTAAGAATAATTTGTTGCGCAATAGGTAGAAAAATCTTGGGAATGGAACTCATTAAATACTTTTTTGTAGTAGGTAAGTTGTCTATCCCTTACGGTTTACCACTTATGCAAAAGTCATTCGGAATGAAAAAGCCTTAACGGCTGTTTCAAGGAAATTCAAGGTAAGTATTTTACTTGTCATGAAAATATTTTCAATATACAATAGTTTAGTCAAATTAGCCAATAGAGAAAATAAAACATTTCGAAAAATATTCCATGTAAAGTGTAGTTTAGGGCGGGGATTTTTTTTTTTTTTTTTAGATATTTTTAATATTTACGGTTACCATCGACTTTTCGTTATTGAGATAAGCTGCTCACACACACACACACCCATCACACACATGCGTGCGCCCTGGATCCAGTTTAAAAATGCAATGTTTTGTTCAGAGAATCTCAAAACATGTATTTCAGGTGAAAGCTTGGTAAAGAATATTTAGATGAAATGTAGTTCTTCCTCTACTTACCTACTATAGGTACTTACATGCTGGTAATTGTAATGTAAGGCTTTGCATTCAAAAACATGAATATGTGATTCGTCGACATTATTATTATTATTATTATTATTATTATTATTATTATTATTATTATAATTATAGTTTATCAGTATTTCTATTTTTAGTTTTTTTTTGTTTTCTGATGCATGTAAATAATAATTGTGCAGCCCACCTATATACTTGCGCGCGTATGCGCTTACGTGTGCGTGTGCATGTGCGTGTGCGTGTGCGTGTGTGTGTGTGTGAATGTGTGATCAATGAACTTCAAATGGAAAAGTGTGTTAAATATTGCATCAAACTACATCACTTTCTTCCGAAGATATCTATGATATGACGATTTTTCAATATAATGTCTCTACCCAAAGTACTTTTCGATATTTTGTTATTTTTCAAAAGGGCTCTGATGAATTTTATTAAAATGCCGGAAGTTTAAAATATTTGCATGATAAATAAAATGTATATCTTGAATTTTCTGTTAATACCTCTACTATAACGGGATCACCATAAGAGATAGATATTTCTACACAAACATATTACATAATTTGTAGGAGATAAACCTTTTTTGTGGCGTTAACCTTTTCCGAGATATTCGTTGTTATTTTTTTACATTTTCTATACTTCCTATACTCGTTTCATTCGTATACATTTTGCTGATTGTAATTCTGACATGTTTATTTTCGTTTGAGGTCACCGTCTTTGTATGTTAATGTGCATCATTTTCCACGTTATTTTTTTCTCCGCTCAGCAGTTCAATGTTCGGCTTACGTAAGAACAGAAGACTGTCCCCAAGATCCTCTTGTGCCACTCTTGCAAGACTGGGTGGCTGCTAGGAAGTCGTTAAGCATGTAACGCGAGGTGTGTTATAAACTTCAGCCAAGCGTGTTCCAAACACTCGATAATTTATAAGCTATTGTTTTGAAAATTATGAAATTCAAACATCCGTCCTGCCGTAACGAGTCATCATTGCCGGAAATGAGGCGCTGTTTCATCACCGTTCGCACTGCAGTGGTGATGTTGCCACGGGATTCACCACCTTTGCGTCGCGATCTCGCTCATGCGCAGTTCCTTCTAGATTGTCTTTCCATTCGATCGCTATTTTTGTCCGGAAGCTTCGGAGTAGGCATCTTTAAACAGAACCCATTGTCTGCCAAAACTATCAAAATTACATATATTCGCAATCTTCATTAAAGCCTCTGTTATTTTTTAAGGTCGTAGACCATTTTGGTAATTTGTGCGCTTGTCACTTTCCAATTAAGGGGTGCAATTTGTGAATTTTCCGAATCCTGAAATAGTCTTCTCAGCCTTAGGACATGTCCAACAAATTTTACACAATTTTTATAAAGAAATGTTTGATTTTGCAAAGGTTGGAGCTTGTACGTTAACTCATTTCTAGATAATGCAAGATTAAGCTTCTTAAAAATATTACTTAACTTGCAATTTTCATAGATTTAATAAAAACTTTTCATATTTAACCTCCTTATAGAGCTAGAAAATAAGCTTGCTAATAAATAACACTATAAATTATATTTTTAAATACATTTTTTCATTGTCGGTATTTGCAAAACAGTCTGCTTGTCATTTTTTTTTTTTTTTTTTTTTTTGTGGATTAACGTCCTTTAACTTGGTTGGAAGCTTAAAATTACTCGACATTCGTCTTCTCAGGATAAGGAAAAGCCCCGAAAAAACCTTATCCGGGTAACTCACCCTAAGCGAGATGCGAACTCACGACCTGTTGAATGTGAGGCAGACACGCTACCTCCACAATACCAAGGTCCCTTACATAGTATTCAGGCGTCTCCGTTAACAGTGGAATCAAGTCTAACAACTGAGAGCTAAAAGCTTTGATTTATCCGAAAAGCTTGTTCGATTTCAAAATTACATCCCAAAGCTACCTCCGTTCATTTTCTTGACCTGTAACCCAAAATAACAAACATAAACAACAAACCAATACAACAGCTAAGCCTTCAATTGCAAGTAAGTTTACGAAAACATATTCGAGCTGCCCACAGATTTGGTCGGATCGGAATGGACCATTTCCAGCAAATACCAAGTGGCCCAACTGACCCTATTTGACGTTTGCAGATGTCCCTTCATGCGCTAAAAGAGTTGCAGAACAATTTAAATTGAAATCGGTAAGTGGGGAACTGACTGAGAGATCTTCGTTTTAACCCTCTTGCTTATCACCGAAGACAGTGAATGGGCCACATTCATTGAGAAAGGCAAAACAGTCACCCTCAAAGTTCTCTACTGGACTGCTTTAACTGAAATAGCTCCGTTGAGTTCTGCAGTTCTTTTAACAAACGAAGGGATTTATCTGCACACGTAAAATATGGGGTAGTTTGGCCATCTGCTAGTAGAAATTATATTTCTTGAACTGCCTGTATTTGCACTCCTAATTAAGTTCAGCTTGTGAGAAAATGTAATTTAAATTACTAAGACAAGTGAATCAAAAGAATCTACTTGAACCACGCTGAGTTATGCACAATGTTCCAAAATGTTCTTAAATTACGCTCTCCTCTGTGATCTCGGCAGCTGTCACTTTCCCTAGCTTTGCAAATACGACTTCATATTTTTTTGTATAACGGTTGTGTTTGTGAATAAATTAGAATAAATTAAATGAGCTCGTAGGCTTTTACGCCAACTTGACTGAGTTGCTATGGGTGACCTGCTAGGGCCTGTAGTAGCCAATTATTTTATGGAACATTTTAAAACTACAGCTCTAGAGACTGCTAAGAAGAAACCGAATTGCTGGTACCGATATATCGACGATATTTTTTGCATATGGCCTCTCGGGAACCTGAAATCCAGTCTTTTTTGCTGTATTTAAATAATATAAACCCAAAAATTCAGTTTACGATAGAAATAGAACACTACAATAAACTCCCATTTCTAGATGTTTTGGTCAGAAAAGAAGCAAAAGACAAACTCGGCCATTCTGTTTACAAAAATCCATTAGCTGCGATCAATACTTGCACAAGAACTCCAACCACCATCCACAACAAAAACGAGGTGTTATTAAAAGCCTTAGTAAACCTGCCAAAAATATTTGTGCGCCGCAGTACTTAAATAATGAACTTAAACGATTGGAACCAGTTTTCGCCCATAATGGCTACTCTTAAAATGAATTTACACGAGCCATTCACCTGAATAAATTTCAGAAGGAAAACACAAATTCAAATAGAGCTAAAGTATTTCTGCCATACATAAAAGGCCGACAGAATAGGCAAACTACTAAACAGAAAATTAAAACAATACTTCTTCCAACTCGAAAATTAAAACAAATTTACAAATCAGATAAACACCCACTGTACCCGCTCTCTACCGCCGGTGTTTACAAGACACGCGTACATGCGGCCTATCTTATATAGGCACAACAAGTATAAAACACCAATAACCGAATACAAAAGAGGTTGTCGCCTCGGCCATACAAACAAATCAGCCGTTGCAGATCATTCCCTCATCTTAGACAAACACGACATATTATTTGAAAAAAAAAAAAAAAAAAAAAAACAGAAGTCCTCGCAACTACCAAACATTACTAGCCCAGAATGGTCAGAGAATTTATAGAAATATACAAACATCCCAATAAGTTGCAAAAGACGAATTTAAGCTAAACCAGACCTGGAATCCTGCCTTACAGCATCTTCGAACCGGCCAACGCAACAGCCAATCGGAACACAGCAGTCCAATTATTCTCTTCCCACTACTACAACAGTATAAATTTCCGTCCACTGCTCCATGAATCTGCAGTCGTTAGTCGTTCCTGCCCTAGTTTATTTCTGAGGATATCCTCCACAACCGAGTACGAAACGTCAAATTTTAATAAGCTTTAATATTCGACGACGGCCTACAAGCCCGGACACGTTATATTTTATCAATAGAATAAATTAGTTTTTAGTTTAACAAATAAATTACAATTCGTGCTTCATCTGAGTATAGAACGGAATATTTACATTTGTTATACACTATTTATTTATGTAACTTTGTTCAAAGCGTGCGGAAGATGCTCCTGAGAAATTCTGCGACTCTAGCTGTGTTGAAAATGAATCTTCAAACCAATTCGCAGGAGAGGTGAACGTAATAAAGCTGGTCGGTTTCTGGAATATATGCTGCATTCTGCCATCAACTGTAGGGATGTCTGTGGAAGTTTTTCAGGCAACTACAGAATGGTGAAGATCTTATGTTCATTTTGTGGAGCGAGGATAAAAAGTGATCATGATTTGCAGGGAGTTGGGTGGTAATGTGATTAGGCGAGAGCGATAAGGAATTCTGTGAGACATGTTGGGTATAAAATATATGGTATGGAACATAGGCTTTGAAGACAACAATAGTACAGCAATTGATTTTATCAGAAGCTAAAGGATATTGGCCGAAACTAGAATGTAAATTTAAATATATAAGCAATTACGTATGCTATAGATTCAAACAACATTCAACATATTACGAAATTAATTACTTCCGTTTATATTAATTAACTGACAATTTATATAAACTATTCGAATTAAAGTTCTTAAGAGCATTACTTTTCACTTTGAGCAATCCCTTTTAAAATTGTATATACAAGTTTTTTTGTGTGTCTCAGGTTATATATTTTGCAAATTGATTTGTTTCAAAAAGCAAGTATACAAAACAGAAAGTGAAATTCATACTTATAATACTAGCAGTAAATATAATTTCCTTTCTGAAGCTCTTCCTTCGTATTGAGATGACTGCTGGGAGTATTATGTGTTGCCTTTGTTCATCAAATTGCTCACGGACACAAGAAACAAGCAAGGAAAACGTTTTAGCTGAGAATTAAACCTATATATATGGTCGTCTCCCTAGCGCGGCGGTAGCGTTGCTGCTTACCAAGCGGGAGACCTGGGTTCGATCCCCAGTACCGGCGTGGGGATTTTTCCCCCGCTGGGAGACCTGGCCCGGGGTGCACTCAGCCTCGTAAGGTCCCTGGGGGGCCAATTGAGGAGCTACTTGATGGAGAAGTAGCGGCTCCAGGTCATGAGGACCGCATTAACCGGCCGGGGGGACTCGAGGCGCTGACCACGTCTCACCCTCCAATACTGCACCCCATTCATGACGTCTGTAGTGGACCGAGATGGGGATGGGGGACGCAGCGGCCGGGCGGTAGGCCAAGGTTCCCCGTGAGCTGTCGTGCAATGGAGTTATATATATATATATATAGAGAGAGAGAGAGAGAGAGAGAGAGATTAGTTATAATGTCCATGAGATAGATATATATATATATATATATATATATATATATATATATATATATATATAGGCTGTTTGTGTAAACTTCGTGTTCCCTTTCATGGTCTTTATAATTAAGATCTGTTTATTTCAGCAGTAATTGTAAGTACTGTACACATTAGTTTATAGACCTAAAAAATTTAATTTTTTGGGGGAGGGGGGCAAAGGAAAGAATAGGAATGCAAGAGAAGAGGAGATAAAGTAAAAGTGGCGTGGGTTGTTGGAGTACCCTGATGCACCTCTGTTAGTGGTAGTTGCTTCTCTTATTGTTTAGCTTTGCTAGGCTATAGACATGACCCGAGGGCCCTGACTATAGCCCTAGGAAGTGAACAGGATGCGGCAAGAAGAGTAGGTTAGATGTGGGAAAGATTGGAGGGAGATGAAATGTGCAATAAACAGCGAAAGATGTGGCTCTAACATCTGTTGTGCTGTCTGCGAGTTGGTGGTTGACTGTAGAGCAGATTATGTTAACATCTAAGGTCATATCTGGGGCTTTGCACTTGAAACAGCTCGTTGTCTGTAGGTTCTTTATGTTAGTTTAAATCATTTTATTATTTTTCTGAAATACACACACATTCACTCTCACATTCATACTCCCAGACTCTGTGGGGGATAGGGAATACATCTGGCTAAAGAATCTAAAGGAGTTATGCATCAGAGTTTGGCTGGCTTGAAGTTGGTCCAGTTTCTCACTTAGTTCCAGGGTAACGATACCGGGCATCGAAGATTCTCTGCGTGATCTGGCTGAGTCCTTACTAGAGGAGTAAGTGTATTTGGTCCTGGGCTGTTGTCACTTCTTTCACCATCGCCTCCAGGGCACTGGTTGGTTGAAGTATGTCGCTGCTAGCATTGATATGGAAGTACAGCTCGTAGGTTGTTTGTCGTTTTCTTAGCTTCTACATCCTCGAAGTATCTTTCCAGTCTGTAGAGCTCATGCTGGATAGAAAGAAAAGTCACCGAGTCGCCTTCAGCAGTGTTGTTTTGGAGCGTCCTCTGCAATTTGGATAGTCTGGTTGAGGCTGTGGCGAGCTGTCGTATTGTTGAACACTTTTGCTTCGGTGGAAGCGAGGCGCTTAGCTGCCTAGAGCCGTAGCGCTTCGACCTTGCTGTTGATAGTGGAGATTTGGTCTTAGATAGCGTTTGCTGTTGTCCTGGATTCTTCGGTGGCACCTTCAAGAGCAACTAGCAGTGGCGGCGAGATCCGGGCAGGTCTCGGCGACCATTGCCAGGAGTTGCGTGGATGGCCGAACTGACTATGGTTGTTGCTGGCGGTAATGCGGATAGCCCGTGGGTACTGCGGACAGGGTGCCTGTCCTGTGAAGTGGTCTCTGCAGCCACAGGTGGAGCAGTGCCATTAACGTCAGGCTAGGTCATGTCCGATGCAGCCGGTGGTGGTGTTTAAAGAGCCGCAGTAGCGACACTTGGGTTGCGCATCGCAGCTGGCCTCCGTGTGCCCGTAATTGCACCAACGGTGACAGGGGATGTGGCGTGAGTTGCGGCTGGCTTCGATTTTTTTTATAGTCTTTGATACCCGCATCGAAGACTCACCTGCGGTACGTCTAGCCATTTATAAGCAGTCCGGTCGTCAGTGCGGCGGTCGAGTAACATGAGGCGCACTATTGGTGGAGGTATTCTGGAAAGGTATCCTGAAGGCTTTGACCAGTGTTGGCCATCGAAGTTGCGCAACCTCCAAGATGATCCGTAATGGTAGGAGACGGTGGACCCCACAGACGACGGCGCTGAATGTGCCGAAGTGGCCTATGGGATTAGCCGGTGTTGTGGCCGCTACCGGAGCGAAGGGATACTTGGCAGGAACCTCGACACCGTGCGTATCAGGTAGTTGCAGCAGACAGGGTGCGGCGGTGACTGCGGCGCAGTCGTAAGTGTTGGTTCTTTAGGCAGTGAAGTGATGCCGGCAAAGTGGCGTCCAACAGCGGCGGCGGTGAGTCGTCTGCGGCGGGCGACATTGCATCGGTTGCCAGCTCGGCTGAGGCTGCGGTGGCCTTTCTGCTCTTCTTTCTACCCATGGCGCGCGGTGTGTCCAGTACGGAAGCTGAGCTTGTATGACAACAAATTATATGCTATGCTATGGTATTATGTATTCTTTGCATGAGGTGTCGTCCTCTGTTGTCTAGGAGTAAAATAATAATAATAATAATAATAATAATAATAATAATAATAATAATAATAATAATAATAATAATAATAATAATAATAAAAAAAAAAAAAAGATCTCTGATTCCCGGGGTCCAGTTAGAAATCCGAATGAAGGGGATACATTTTTTTGGTCATAAAATCAATTGCAAAAATCCTTCGGAAAGAAAGCAAAGTCGGCGGCCCCACGTCATATATTTCGGTACATAAGAAAACTTCCAGTTTCATAGCGGCCTCTGAGCAAAATGAATATAGAACTGACATGAAAGTGAAACGAAGTTTTTATTTACGGACAATCTTTAACCACTATGGTTCTCAGGGTCCCATTCTATACTGGGCGTGAAAGATTGCTTACTTTTATGCAGAGAACTCATTTATCAGGCTTGAAGTTCTTTTACGTGCCGTAAATCTATGACACGGAGCCACCGGCTTTACTTCCCTTCTGAAGTAAGCCATGCCCGAAATAAATCCATCGTCCTCCACAGGGTTTGAACCGGTGACCTTGAATATATGAATGTAGATTGGGACCGCATTTTGTCGCGAACAAGGTTTCTGTAACGTGGGGGGATAGCTATTTGAGGGTGGTGAAAGGAAGGCAGATGACAGAGCAATAATAATAACTGGACTTAAATTAGGCTAATGTATTAAGAAATATATAATTTCTTGGTTGCGAATGCTTGGTTCATAAAGGTGAGGGATTGCAATCTTCTCCATGAACCCTGGCCAATATTATTCTGATTATGGGGGTTACATAAAGTCTTACCTTAAGAGATTTGTCAGTGGTGAGTCTGGGCGAGGTGAGAAATGAAGTAGTCGAGGTGGTTGAGCGGTTGAGCCAGACGCACACATCATAGTAGAGGTTCCCGACGGACGAAACCTGGCGGTCGGGTCTGCAATCCCTTAAATAGGATAGCGGCACCCAGAAAGGCCTACCAACATGATGCCGTACTCCTAATATGGAGAACCAACGCCCTGATTACGGGTAATCCAGCCAATCAGCATCGAATATTTAAATGTTCTAGAATATCTAGCGTGCCGTCAAAGAGCAACAGTTCACCGTGACAATGTGCGAATGTGCACGTAGCCCAGCGGACGTTGGTGTCATCGAAAAGTCCACTGGGAGTGCCATCGGAAGAGACTAGTCACTTCCTTCTTATTACAAAGCTTTTATTCTTCCAAGAAAGAATGGAATCCCAATTAAATTCAAAATATCATAAACTAATTAATAAAATATTACTAAATTAATATCAGTTAAACTCTCGCCAATGACACACGCAACAATAGTAGTTAGAGCGGCCATAAATAAAATTCAATATCAATTTTGCATTATGTAAACTCAAACAAAAGAAATACCACTTTTGATTTTAAGGTGTAATGCTTTAAATGTTTAGAAGTTCAAACCGACTAACGAGAATATCACAGAAATTATCATTAAACATATTATATGTTCCATTCACATGTCTCTCTCTGCATATTCTGTAATCAACTATTCTTACAAAAGTTTATTATTCCCTCTACTTCATGCTAATTAAGATAAACATTAGCAAAAATGGTCTTATTATTTCTAGTTCTTCATAAATAAAAGGAAACTAAGGTAATATATTCAGCTAAGCAGATAGACATACGATATATTCTAAAACCAGATAGCTATATTATTATATTCGGTTCACTTTGCATGATCAGAAGTAAAGTAAAGGAAAAAGGAATGACTATATTCCGTTTGACAAAAGTTTTAGTAATTAAAAATTGAAACCAATAACAAGAAATATCTCGAAATGATTAGCTCCACAATATCAATGTATGTGACATAAATTTTGTGTTTTGACAATGTCGACCGTTTAAATTATGTATTCACAGAAGCACACAAACCAATTTCATTCATCGTCCAATATGACCAACCAGTTAAAGGACATACATATACCAGGAGAGTCAGCCTCCCCTTAGATTTTTGGAAGGTATGCCACCCATCAAACGGCATGTGCGCCGTAGTCCAGTTTTACGCATACTTAAACGTATTGCTTGACGTTCCTAGAGCGAGCAATGCGTAAATTCAGAGGAAGGACGGTTTAAGGGACAGAATGCATTCCTCGCTAAAGTATACCTTAAAAATATACGAATCGTTTACTGAGAGCGAATTCTGGTTTCCAGCCGATTTTATAAACCTTTATTAGAGTATACATAGCAACGTAATTCAGTAAACGCCTCGGAAAAAATGTACCTATCATATCAGTCAGTACATTAAAAATATCTTGTACTTAGAGCAGGGGTTGGCTGCCAAAAATTAGGAAATCATTAGTGACACGCCTCATCCACCATGGACCCCTACAGTCAAAACGGACATATTATTAAACAACGGTTTATTTAAATTTTTACTTGAACTCAAATAACATGCATAATAGCCTTTTTCATTTAAATAATAATATTAAAACGCCATGCAAAGGATCTTAAAATACTAAATCAGGCATGAAAACTCGCGGAGTGGCAATGGCATAGCGCCTTAAGTACATGTATTATTGAAAGCGGAACGCGTGTTCAGGCAAGTCTCGAAATAACTGAATAGATTATGAGGCGTCCTGTGCACTAACCCCCAGTGACGCAGGTTTAGGTCTCTGCATTGTACATATTTTTCTTTATTGCTCATCAAAACTTGGTAACCAAATTTACAGTAATCTATTTTTGAAGTCCCTGTGAGTTCAAGACATTATAAGTTAAATGATATTGGTTGGCTACAGTTTGTAATGCGTAGAATACGTTATTGACATCTGCACCATTGGACTGGTATGATGTAGTGTGTTCATTTTCCACACATATACTGTCGTATGATATTTTGTGCCAGTCTTTATTATGTATTCGATAGACGAGTACGCAGATATGCTCTTGATCTACGGAGAAGCAAGAACAAATACACAGTGGCTCAGCACCTATACCGGGACAGATATCTCCGAAAAGACGACAACCAACGGCAAACACCTTCCGGAATGGTTTTTTTTTTTTTTTTTTTTTTTTTTTTTTTTTTTTTTTTTTTTTTTTTTGTAAAAAAATACAGCCCCGGAGGCTCGTCAGGACTCCGACGCTGTATTCCTTTTTACCTCTTTTTTCTAGTTTCTAAATTTCCTTAGTTGACCTATTCGTTTTTCCTTTTTACATACACATACACAAACACATACACATTTACAAACACAGAAACACCCATGCCCAAGGCGGGACTCGAACCCACGATCCCGAGCGCCGCGAGGCGTCTGCGTATAACAGCGTCACTTGCGAGAATGCCTCCTGTTATACACGCATCAGCAACATCGGGTGTAATACAGACGCTGTTTTGATCGCCATCCAGGACAATCCGCATACACGGGCAGTTGCTCAGGAGGTGAACATCAGCCAGTCTTCTGTAGTACGAATATTGAACACTAATAAGTTTCATCCTCATCGTTTGCACCTACACCAAGCACTTCACGGGAGAGATTTCGAAGCTCGAGTGAACTTTTGTGAATGGTTGCTGGAGCGAGTGGCAAATGATGCGGGATTCGTATCCCGGATCCTGTTTTCTGACGAATCAAGATTCCACAACAATGGAACCGTAAATCGCCACAATATGCGCTATGGGAGTGTTGATATTCCTCATTGGGTAAGGGAGGCAGCATTCCAAGAGCAGTGGGGAGTGAATGTCTGGTGTGGAATCTTGTTGGACCAAGAGAAGTCTAAGCTATGTGATTGTCGTTGAAATCGATTCTCTTTTCATGGCCAAGAATAAAACAAAAGAGAAACGGATGACTACTTCCGGTTTGGAAAAAACTTAGGTACTTTAAATTGAAAAACCAATAACAATAATTATGTTAAGTTTCTAAAAATAATGTATATAACATAAATTCTGCGTTTTATTGAGATCTACATTTTGTATAGCATGTTTTTGTCTCTCTCTCTCTCTCTCTCTCTCTCTCGATTTACCAGTCAATCAAAATTTACTCAGAATGAAGAGCTTTTCAGAGTCTGTGCCCAAGAAATTCAGGATGAGCATTTTATTTGTCATGTAAATATATTTTACATACAGCATTCTAACCAAAAACGTTAAAGCCAGTTTTGAAAAAAATAAAATGTTCCATGAAAAGGGTAGTTGGTGGTGTGTTCAGGATTCCTTAAAAAGCTTCGTATCGCATCCTTGGAAGATACTAAGATATTGAACTTAAATTAACCGACTTTTCCTTTTGAGTTATGCTGTTCACACTCACACACATTGACCTGTTTATAAAAACCTTTTTTGTTTTATTTAAGTGTTAAAACATGTATTTGCAGTGAAATCTCGATATGGTTCAGGTGGAGTGCAATAGCTTCCCTACCTATTATGTATATTGTACATACGTGAAACATAAAATAATAAACAAGTAACAAAAGCTAGTCTACAGAACTGTTTAGACTGAAAGAAATTTCCTGAAAATTTGTATACAACACACTAACTCTTGTGTTACATATTTTGGTCTGTTAGGATACCTCAACTCTTGTATTTCCAGTTATAGCAAAATGTAGACAAGGTAAAAAGTGGAACGCCTGGACTGATTGAATCCCTGTCTTTTGGGCTACTTGGCCTTATAGGCAGTTTACACTGTCGTGAGATATTCTTTTATTTTTCATAATTCATGAAAGGGAAAGTGAGCCAAAGCTCTCGTGACGCCAACACTTACCTTTTCTTACCAATGCTAGACGTTAATAATTCTCCTGACATATTAAGTGTACAATTTCGAGTTTCCTGCTACTGGACGATAGCGGCAGATAATTACAAATAATGAAGATTTATTGGAAGAATGTTGAAGATAGACCGCCCTGCCTGCTCCTCAGGCTATCCCATGCTTAATGTTTTAAGTGGTGGTCCAGTCAAAGTTGATGAATGCATTCACGCCGCTAAGGCCCATTCATTATCTCAAATTAACTCTTCAGAGTAATATTCAATGAGGTTCAGTCAGCTACCGTCGGGTAATAACAGAGCCTGACGAGAAAAACGTTCATCCGGCGTGCAACTTGCATAAATAATGCTTCAATCTTTTCAATATAACTGAAACATTTGTGAGGGAGCAGCAGGTCTTGCATTAACCTCACAAATTATTGACAAGTATGGTCTTTATGATTTTTCTTCAAAGAATTATTTCATTTCTATAAATGTCATTATGTCATTAAGCAGATGATTTAAGTAATATCCTTTTAGGACCCAAATCTTTACTGGCCTAACCTTGAAATATTCCATGATTTTGTACTAGTTTAAGAAGAGATTAAAGACCAATGTTAAATCTTCTAATTTCATTACCTATTATTTCAGAAATTACTTAACAATTCAAACTGAAATTGTTCTGGGATAAACATGCTTCCTTCCAAATGTTCTACTTTTTCCAATATATTTGTTCATTTATATATATATATATATATATATATATATATATATATATATATATATATATATAATTAAACTCTGGTCAGGACTCCGGCGCTGTATACCCAACTTTTAGTTGCCTAATTTGTTTACTTTGGTGGCTGTATGATTACTGAATTGCTGTTTTCTTCTTTTAAACACACACATATACACAAACACATAAACACGCATGTCCAAGGCGGGACTCGAACCCAGATCCCCTGCGCTACGAAGCGAGACGCCTTGGCGAGCGCGGCCATGGGGACCAGCTATTCTTTAAGGAAGACAGAATTATTTCAAAATTAAAATGCTTCATCAATTATTTCTTCAAAAAATCAATTGTGTAACACTTACATGAGTTTCCCTACCTATTCTGCAACAAACTATTATCACCACTTCATAGTAATCGAGGTAAACATTAGCAGAAAATAAATGGTTTTGTATCATATTTTCATATCGGGCATACACTACAGTGGTAGTAAAATATTTTAAGAGCTGGTCGTTATGTAATGGTATTGAACTTCCTTTCTATTTACATGAAAGACAAAAACAATAACAACGTCTCAATAAAATTGAGAAAAGTGTAAGTGTTATGAAATTTAAACCAAAAGAAACAGAGAATATCTCGGAAATGTTTAACTCAACAAAAATGTATTTGAATAAATTGTGTGTTTTAACTAAATTTGCAGTCTTTTGTGTAGCAGCATTTTTCCGTATTTTACGGTTATGGAAAAGTCATCCAAAAGAAGAGAGCTTGAAAGGCTATTCCCTAAAAGTCAATATATACCTATTAAATTTTAATTGTCATTTAAACATCTTTAATATATGGAATTTTAAACAAAATCATTACAGCCATTTAAGAGAGCAACACAAACTTCGAAAAATCTTCCCTGTAAAGGTTGATTTTGGAGTGGGGGATTTTCATGAAAATCCTCATTTTTATCATACTGGACTTAAAATACCAAGTTTGTATTTACCGACTTTTTGTTTTAGAGTTTGCTGTTCGCAGACACATATACACACACCTACACTTACACGCTCGCGGACCTTTTCCTAAAATGCTTGAGGGGTTCTCAAAACATGTATTTTCTCTATCTACTATGGTACATGTTACGTGGTAAAGGAAGTAAAAATAGCTAATGAAATTATTAACACCAAAGTAGATCACGATATCACTTATGGATTGTTATTGTTAATATCTTAACAATGGTTTACATTTTCAGATAAAACGGGTCATTTATACTAGAACATTTATTTTCAGAGAAAGCTCTATAAAACAAACTCCCATATATTTGCCAAGTCTCCCATAATGTCATTCTGCTGAAGCACATAGAAGTTGTAACATTTAAGGTAGTACCAAGCTGTAGGGCAAAGCTTCTCCTAAAAGATGTACTAAAGTTTAAATCTACCACAAAATGTGCAGGAATTACGATTTTTTCTGTGAAATGGAACATAATTCGCAGTAAGAAGTTTTGAAGTTATATTTAAAATTTAAATATTGTCAATGATAAAATATAAATCAATTTCAAGGGAAAATTCTAATAAATAAGGCTGAAAAATATCTAAACGTGTAATTTTAGACAATCGGCATACATAGCAAATCTTAAGCTAACTACAGGTGACTACTCTCTATGATGTCACGAGCAGAACATGCATAACTTAAGCGCAACGGATTCTGATCACAAACTAAATATGGGAATAAAGTACTCTAATCATTTTCATTCTGTGTGCCAAAATATTTAAGCTAAACACACTTTTTACCTAACTTTCAAATGTGATGAATTACATACATGGTAGCTATACTATCAGAACAAAGAGCCTTGCTTGGCTTATTTAGTTAATTACAAGATTATTCTCTCTTTATCACTTTCCCTCCTCTCCCTTACATCGCCTATGCGCTTGAAAAAGTTAACATAATCATATTATTTGTGGATAAATTGTATATTTTGAAGTTATTTAAAATTATCGCCTAAAATATCAACATTAATTTGATCTATATTTATTATTATTATTATTATTATTATTATTATTATTACGTTAAACATGTTTCAGCTGCATGGAGACTTGCTGTTACGCAAATAGAGGTTATATTTTATTGAATCCTATGTGTTATTTGATTTCCATCCACAACAAAGAAATACATAGCTAAGGCGAAGAAGAAATAAGGTATACTTTTGCAGGGTGAAATATCAAATTACAAATTATTTTAACCTTTTTCTCTCTGCATCGAAGGTTCCTTACAAACTTGGACAGAATTGGTGCAACTGTGAGGATTTACAATGGTTGCAAAAAACAAATGAATAAATTTTCAAACCTTCAAAGATGTAGGTATGGATGAATGGAGGATGGATACAAAGTTTGTTTTTTATTTATTTATTCATTCATATATTTATCCATTCGTTCAGTTTGTGTGATTTAACATTGTATTTAAATAAAAAAATTATATATGGATACATTTTAAATTCAAGAAATGAATCCAATAAACTAAAGCCTTGAAAAAAATATTGTCTGAAATTCTGTTTATCTAACTACGAGTAAGCTTATTTGAATATTCAATAACATTTGCAGCCAAAAATCCGCAATTCAAGCCCTAGCTGTGGCACTGGATATTTACTTTAATTGGCACTACATTCGACATTGAGGTTTCATCGATAATATGTTTTGAGGTAACCTGAATGTAAAACAGCTCTTATAGAGCAAGGTCTCCCTGTGCGTAGTTTATGTGAGTAAATAAAACCTGCGTGATACCTCATAACAGAATAGAAAAAGTATCTTCTGTGCAGGAGCTCTAGTGTTACCAAGTTGGTTCTTTGGGCTCATTAAATGAGAGCAGAGCGGGAAAAAGGGAGTTTTGTTCATCATTTATCTCTTCCCTGGGGCCGCTTCTTGGTTTTCTCAGCCATCATTACCTAATGAAAAGGGTATCCCAATTAGGCGCAGGCATTTCCGTCCTAATTTTATCGCATAATTATAATGCTTTTTTAATAGTCAAACATATTAAAGCCCTTCAACACATCATCCTATTACCAGCAACTCACCACCTTACTTTTAAATCTATCACCGCCAGCGCATTCATCTTCCATTTTCTTCTATCCTTGTCAATACTGTTAGTTCGAAGAAACTATCAGTACCATATTTGCCACAAATTAAACTACTAGCCCAATAGCTTAGTGGATAAAGCACCTGCTGCTGCGAGAGGGGTCCTGAGATAAATTCGGTAATTGTTCACTAGCCAAGATTATTTTTATCCCTCCCCCCAGAATCTGGAAGTATGAATGAGAGTGGAATGTGTGAGTGTTGTGCATTATTACCAAGGACACAACTGCCGCGTATTTGAGTGTGCAGATATTCATTCGCGCAATAAAAGAGTAGCAGAACACAACGGGGCTATTTCAAATTAAAACAGGTCAGTGAGAACTGCCCGTGTGACCTTTTTATTCCTCTCAGAGCGTGACCCTTCGCCGTCTCCGCTGATAAGCAAGAGGGATAAAATGAAGGCCACTCCGGGCAGTTCCCTGCTGGCGGGTTTTAACTTGAAATAATCCCTGTGTTGCACGTTAAAACTTACTAAGCATATGCATATTCTATATATGTGTATCTATTTATTCCTCTGCATGTGGGTATTATCCGGTAACAGAGTTAAATAAATGTACAAAATAATATTACAAAGAATAATGTAATGAACAAGAAATAAGTAGGCATATGAACACAACAGTCCAACTGCTCTAATTATGTTAAGTTTACAAACAATCAATAAAAATTATATGAAACAGTTTCGAAACAAATTATTATAGCTATCAGTTTATAGCTCTGTAAACTAGATCATCATCGTCATCATTATCATCATCTTTCATGGTTTAAGCCTTTGGGCTCATTCCGTCTCATCATTTAAACTGCTCTGTCCATGTACTTTTAGGTCTGCCGATGACCTTTTGGTGTATACTTTATAGCCAACTATATGTAGCGGTGCTCATCCATCCTATCCGCATGCTGTAACGTTAGATATGTTCATTCTCTTTGATTGCTTCTAGTGGGTTAAGGTTTTAATTCTTTATGCATGTCTTCACTCATTCCTTTGTCTTTTAGTGTATATCCTATTACGTGTCTTAGAAAACACAGCTTTGCTGTTTCTATCTTTCTTTGCATTTGTTTAATCATTATCCAACATTCAGATCCATACGTTAACACTGGAACAGCCATCACTTTGTAAAAGTTTATTTTTGTCGCTCTCGTTGTAGAGTTTAAATTTCGTTTGATGGTGCCGCATATCTGGTTGAATTTATTTATATTTTTATGTTATCATTTTTAAGTATGAGGCAGTACAGCCTGAATAATTAAAACAATTTATTTTAACATTCTCTCTTTATTATTATTATTATTATTATTATTATTATTATTATTATTATTATTCTTTCTCTCTTATTGTTTGCGGTCTTTTAAAAGTCATCGTTTCACTTTTGCGTGATCATATTTTAATATTATAACTTTGGCTTGTTTTAATTATTTACTTCTGAGTCACTTATTAAGGTCAGATCGTCTACAAACAGCGTTACGTCCAATATTATATTATTTATCTTAAGCTGTACCTAATTTTAAATTATTCTGCTATTCTCTAACAATATCATTTATATATAAACTAAACAAAGTAAGCGATAGTGGTCACCCTTGCTTAACACCTTTATTTATTGTACAACTAGATATAACAGTTAATTACAGACAAATATGAAGTCATTAATTATTTTACTATTTCTATTTATTAACTATCTAATCATTAGATATCATCAACAACTTTACTACTAATATTTACAACATTAACAAATCACAAATATACACTTAATTATTATTTACAATATATTATCTAACGTACCAGCTGTCCAGAAAGAGAAATTCCAGTATTTGTATAGCATGCAACAAAAGAAGAAAAGCAATTCCTAACAACAATCTGAGTTGTGGTCTTATTTGCTACAAGGAGTATACACGAAATGAATGAGAACATATTGTATGTAGAGGTTTGTTACTATGCAACACATGCTCATTTTCATCATAGGATAAACGAAAGCTAACACGATCTTTCATGAGCGATGGATTGATCAATGAGGGTCTATACCTCGGGCTTCCCGTTCTTTTGACCTTAAAGCCTTAGATTTTTGGCTTTGAAGATATTTAAAAGCCATGGCGTAGTCCCCATAAATGATGTGCATACGCTACGATAATGCGCATTCAATGCCTTTGACGCAATTCGGCAACAACCGGGGGTGTTCCAATGACACGCAAGATGAAAGGGTGCATTTCAGTGGATAGCGACCACATCGAGAAAATACTGTGAGAAGTAGGACAATGACATGGTAATCATTCATGATGTGCAGATCGGGTTGTTCCAACTCGGCTCGTCTGAGCAAGTGTATACACTCGTAATCAATAATAAAACACGGAGTAGAGGTGGAGGGTTAGAGTGGTAACCAATATGTCACTGGGCAAAAGGCATACCACAATACTTGCTCCTGCCACTTCATTTACAACATTTGATTCAGCCATGACGATAGCTTATCCTCAATGCTGTGCCGTATTGCATGCTGCAGTTAGACTCACAGTTACTCACCGGGTGCAGCTAAGCTGGAACAGCCTGGTGTAGAGCATAACTCAGCATATATTAAGTTTACAACGAATGTTTGTAGGAACTGTTTCTATTCTTTGATTATAGCTTAATATCCTGCTCTTCATCCTGGTTGAGTTTTGCTGAATTTTGCATAACGGCTAAACCGTAAGAGATAGACAAAAATTTACTACACAAAAATTTTAAATCTTGTTAAAACGCATAATTTATATAATATACGTTTTGTGTGCAGACCCGACCGTTCCAAGGTTGCAACATGAATATTTTCAGGAAACTCACTCCACCCTATTCTTTACATGGAGTATTTTTCGAAAATTTTGATTTTCTCACAAATAGCTTTAATGAGTAAAGATATCCTCCGATGATCGCATACTTCTTATTTTCCCTGGAGGCTTTTTTACTTTCTCTAGCCTCGTATGTACAATACACATAGGGATAGAGAAGGTATTGTATTCCACCCAAAATTCGATGTTGAGATTTCATTGGAAATATATGTTCTAAGGTCCCCTGAATCAGAAAAAAACATTTTTAGAAAATGGTCCATGTGTGTGCCTGTGTGGGTGTGTCTGTGGACAGAATAGCTCAAAAACGAAAAGAACGTAAAATACCAAACTTGGAATTTAGGTTTGGTATCTTCCAAGGATGCGACACGAACATTTTCAAGAAAATTCTCGCACTACAAACTACCCTTTACATGGTATAATGTTCGAAAATTGGTTCTAACGGCTTTGATTAAAATCCCATATATTAAAGATATTTACATCCCAAATTAAATGTACATCATGAATTTTCTGGAAATAGCCTCTGAAGACCTCTTTATTTCTGGATGAATTTTGCCGAATTTTCCTTAACTGCTAAACCGTAAGAGATAGACAAAAACTTACTACACAAAAATGTTAGATCTCGTCAAAACACGCAATTTATGTCCTTTACGTTTTTGTTGTGGAGATAACCGTTTCCGAGATATTCCTTGTTATTGTTTCAACTGTAAACTACTAATACTTTTATCAGACAGGAAGTGTCCGTTTTTCTTTTGTTGTACTCCTGGCCAAGCAAAGAAGCGATTTGCAATAACAATTGCATAACGACAGTTTTAAAACATTTGACTATCACTTTAGTATAGCGCATTCTTTTAGTTCCTTTCTACATATAAGGAACTAAATAATAAGTACATTTTGCTAATGTTTATCTCGATTAGCATAATTTTGTAAGAAGCTTGTTTGTAGAGCAGCTAGAGAAATCTCTTCAGAATTTTAAACCTATTTTGATAGCAAGAGCAGAAAGCACCAGATCCTTATGGTAGATACTGTACTGCTGCTAAAACGAGCGCTGTGCAGCGACAAAACTTATCATCATTCGTGTTAAGGCGCAATTGCAAACGCATGTTGAGCCCATTACGTCTAAATGCACACGCTTGACAACTGATAACCATGTGACACAGTCGAATCGACATGAAGGTACTGGAAGTAATTGAAATTTAAAATAACCCGTCTCTTTGGTCCAACGTGTACTTTAAGACATTATTAAATTCCGCGACTGACTCGTATCTTTCCCGATAGATAACAACGAAATCTCAAATTATTTTGAGATGATATACCCCAATGGGAACTTATATAGTACCTACCTTCAGCTGGGGAATTTAGTGCCATGTCGGCATGTTGCCATGACAGCTCAGTAGTTAGAGCAACAGGACGGAAACTGTGAAACCCGAGGTTCAAATCTCGCCTATGGCATTACATTTTTCAGTCTTTTCAATGTCTGTCCTACACACGGCTAGTGTGAAAGAAAGAAAATATTAACTTAATTGGCCTAATAGTAGGTTTAACTATGAAGCTCGGGACTTAAAGTACTTACGACCAATGAGTCTGTCATCGGGAAATAATTTGGGATCTCTTTATCGTTTACCGGGAAACACACGAGTCAGTTATGGAATTTAGTGCCGTGTCGACATGTTGCCATGGTAGCTCTGTAGTTAGAGAAACTGGACGGAAACCAGGAGATCCGTTGTTCAAATCCTGACTATGCCAGTGAATTTTTCAGTCTGTCTCTACCTTTCCAAAATGCTACTGTTTGCAGATGACGAAGTACTGCTTGACGAATCTAAAAAGAACTTCAAATATTGACATACAAGTTCCAAAATATTATCAGTAGAATATTAGTAAAACTTCAATAAATAAATGAAAATTGCATTTATTGGCAAATGTGTATTTATATAAAAACTTGCTATAGAAAATAAACTAATAAAACATGTTCAGATTTTCAATTTTTGGGAGTGACATAACCTACCAAGAAATTAAGATATAGAGAAGAAAAACAAAAATTTCAGATTTTATATGGACTCGTCAAAAGAACCTTATTACAGAAAATAGGAAAAGATAAAAGGTGTAAACTTTATAAAACATAGGCCATTCCCTCACTATTATATGGATTAGAGAATTGGATAATCAAAAATTATGGCAAAATTCAAGCAGCTGAAATGCTATTTCTCCGAAATGTTAAAGAATGCACAAAAGCAGACACACACACAGATTTTAAAGGAGTAAGTCAAGGATGCAGCATCTTTATTTAATATATACATAGATGATCGTATAAAACATGGAAAAAAGAAGTGCATCCAGGAATACGATTGAGTAAAGCTATACGCAGATATTACAGAACAGCGAAAAAACCTAGAGTGCTCTATTTATAAATTGCATCAACTGGGTAATGAATATAACTTAAAAATGAGTCATCAAGGAAAATGCCCAGTGAGAACAAAAAATATGTATAGGAAATAATATCCAGGAACAAGTCGATAGAGATATAGAAAACAAGATAAATTCCAACAAACATGTGACACAATAACAAGAACATTACAAAATAAAACGAGGAAAGAAGTAAAAATGAAGTTCTACAAGACCATGGTGGTCCCTATGCTCAAGCATGATAGTGAATGGTGGATAGCGAAAGAGAAGAACAAAAGTAAAATTTAGTCAGCTGAAATGAGATTTTTACGAAGAATTAAAGTATGTAGCAAATTAGGCTTGATAAGAAATGGGACAGTTGGAGAATAATTGAATATTTAGAAATTAAGCAATAAAATTGAAGAAAATATGATAATTGGAAAGAGCACATGAACCGCATGAGTGAAGAAAGAATACTACCATTAATAAATATCAAACGTTAAGAAAAACAGACGACGGAGCCCAAGAAAGAGATGGGAATAAAGTAATGAATGCGAAGACGAAACAGATGAAAAGCCTAATCCTTGAAGTGTAGAAGAAGATAAACAACACACAAAAGGAAAGCACAGAACATTTAACGATAATGAATTAAAGTAGAACCCCAAAGAGGCTTTCCTATTTAATTCGACAGAAATAAGAGATATTGTCCGATGCCGTAAAAGATGTACCCCAGTAGTTATGACTTGGCCGGAAACGGGCTATTCAGGCTAAAAACCTTTAGTAGCAGTAGTAGTAGTTGTAGTTGTAATAATAATAATAATAATAATAATAATAATAATAATAATAATAATAATAATAATAATATCGGCCGGTTGATGCGGTCTACGCAACAGGAACTACTACTTTTTCCTCAAGTAGCTCTTCAGTCCCTCTCCCCCCAAAGGTCCTCACGAGGCTGAGTGTACCCCGAACCAGGGTTCCCAGCGGGAGAAAATCTCCACGTCGGAACGGGTAAACGAAGCCGGACCTCCCGCTTGGTAAATAGCCGCGTTATCACCGCGCTAAGGTGATAACCAATAATAGTATGTGTTATTTTTCTTGGTTCTGATTTAAATTCATTTATATTTTATTTAAAGTCAATTTTGATTGCTTTTTATATGTTTAGGTACGGGGGACATTACCTCGATTGTAGTATTAAAATAATAATAATAATAATAATATGATTAACGTGATGTGAAAAAATATTTATGTGAATAACACTGGAACACTGGAAATGGTAGAAGCAATACTTTTCTATGTGTCAGTTCTTTCTTCTTTCTTGTAGACGAAAATCTGAGAGAGAGAAAAATATAGAAAGACGAGGAGAAACCTTTCTACCAATACAAAATGAAAGAATATCGTTCATTCCTAGTTGTGATACTTACCAAGGTGAAGGGACTCGACTGATGAAGATTATTATAATGATGAATTACGTCACATTTCTCACTCTTACCTGCTATTACTCTTCTTCGCAGTTTACGTTTGAGTGACCGCCGAAAGAGCGGCTCCAGTTAAGTCGCAGAAGGATCATGTTTTTCGTTTATCTAAAATTAAAACAGCCACCACTGTAATGACCATAATAATTGTTGGGGATCTTAAGGGCTAGACATGGAAATGAGCCGCGAAAAATAAATAGCCAGAGCAGAGAAAGCGACCGACTTAATAATCTTGCAAAGAGAGTAACTCTATAGCGGCTAGAACACGCCGAGAAATTACCCATGAAATTACACAGCTATTAAACCGACTCTTTTTTGCTTCTGTTCTTACAAACAATATGCAACGTCAATTTACTAAGCGACACTCACTATTCTCTTTTTTGGTATCGTGAGCAGCTTGACAAAGTGGTGTAGCAAACGATTGGCAAAAAACTAGCTCCTATTCGGAGCAATACACCTGTCTTCAAGGTTCTTATATCTTCATCTACCTCATTCCTTCAGATAAGCGTGGTCCGTAATAATCAGCTTTCCACCTCTGAAAGGTAGAAAGACAGAACTGGCCTAATACCATAATTATAAACGTTGATTAGTGGATGTTTATCTTTCTGCAAATGAAAACAACAGACCTAAGGCACAGTATAAAGAAGTTTAATCCGTACTAATATTGCACGAGTGGTTAGGCATATCGCCTCCCACCGAGGCGGTCCGGGTTCCACACCAAGCGCCCGCATGTAGGATTCGTGGTGGGTGATTCGGCGTCTTCGGGGTTTTCTCCGAGCCCTCCGGTTTCCCCCGCCACCCATTCCACCAATTGCTCTCTCATCCCCTTTCCTAGCATCTATTTTGCCTGCATTTCATACCATCCACTTCCTCACGCTTATGCCTGGCTACCTGCCGACCACTCATTCCAGGTTCTCCATTCTGTCGTTTCGTGCCGTTGGCTCCCCAACAGGCTTCTGGCACCTTGACAACCTCTTGTAAGCCTTAGGGGAGGGTAAATACAGGCAGAGTGTGCCAACTACAAAACTAATATTATAAAGAAGGCATATGATAATTCTTTCACAATTGAATGCTCCTGTTCTTTTTTTTATGATAGTAAAACATTTAAATTCAACTCATAAATTACTCCTGTTTTTTATTTCTGACAGTAAAACTTCTAAATTCAGTTCATAAATTACTAAAAATATATAAAAAGAAAAAAAGAATAGAAAGTCTTCGATGAGGATACATTGAAATATAGAAAATAGTTACTCTACAGAGAATGCGTGTAAACACAAAAGCCGATTACATTTTTACCTTCTCTACACGTACTATATAATAAGTAAAGAAGATATGTATCGCATTGCACCCAAAAATTCTATGTCGCGATTTCAACGGAAATACGTGTTTTATGGCCCCCTGAGTCAAAATAAAGAAGAAACTTTAAGAAAAATGGCAATGCAGTTATGTATTTGTGTGTGTCCGTGTGTGTGAGTGTGTGTGTGTGTGTCTATCTGTCTGTCTGACTGTCTATGGACAGTATAGCTTAAAAACGAAAAGTCGGTTAAGTACCAAACTTGATATTTAAGTTCAATATCTTCCAATGATGCAACATGACGATTTTCAAAAAAAAATCACTCCACCCCTATTTTTACATGAAATATTTTTGGAAAATGCTTATTTTCTCAAAAATAGCTTTAACGATTTTAATTAAAATAATACATGTTTAAGATATTTTCATGGCAGACGAAATGTATCTTGAATTTTCTAGGAATAGCCTCTGAAGACCTCTTCTTTCTGGAAAGATTCTGTAAAACTGGTAAACTGTAAGAGATAGACAAAAATGCACTACCCAAAAACTGTACATCTCGTTAAAACACATGCGTCATATAACGTTTCTGTGGAAATAACCGTTTCCGAGATATTATTTATTATTGATTTCAATTTTAATCTACTTCAAAAGTTTCTCAACCTAAGTCCTCTTTCGTTTCATCTCTATTTTTTTTTCTCCTGGCAATGCAAAGAGAATTGAATTTCAATTGTTTCATATAGCAACCAGAATTTTAAAGATTAGAGTCTCGATTCAGCTTATTTCCTTCCTACTTACTAGAAAGCAAGCAATAAGACTGTTTCTGCTAATGCTTATATTGATTAGCATAATGTAAAAAAAAACAAAAAACAAAAAAAAACAACAACAGAAGTTTACTTGCAGAACAGGTGAATAGAACACACATGATTTTTTGTTCTGTTTTTATGCTGCCTTCAACTTCTAGATCATATCGACGCTTCTCCTTTGGAACAATGACTCATGACAAAAATGCTCACTCGTTTACTGTTGGTGTTTTTCTTTGGGAAATTGTCTTTAACGTAGCAACAATCTCACTCACATTTATACTCCATGCTCTGGGAAGGGAAATGTAAATGGCGTGTTATTTATGGACGCTCTTTAACTACTGTGGTTCTCAGTGTCCCATTCTAAATTGTGTGTGAAAGACCGCTTATTTTGCTCAGAGGCCTCTCTATCAGGCCTGAGGTTCTTTTATGTGTCGTAAATCTACGAGGCCAGCCAGTGAAACGTTATTCCAAGTGTATATATATATATATATATATATATATATATATATATATATAAACGGCCGTGACGTAACATAGGCAAACAGTAGATAATCGATTCTGTTTATAACGCTACGAAACATACTTGCTATGTTTATTTATTTACTTCCCATTTATTAAATGATACAGATTTATGTGTAATTAAAGGGTGTAGAAAACCTTAATATATTCATTACCTTAATCCTTATTCTAATTCTTCATTGTGTGCACTGAGATTTATGTATGACAAAACCTACTGATCAGCTTTATATAAGAAATGTTTGTTTTATTTCCTTTGTGCTTGTGTTATGTTCAAGTTCATTTGCAGGATAATGCTGAATAATTGCACAAGAGAGAAAACTGTCAGCATTAAAAATCAGTGATCATATGTATATAAAACAATGAATCGCTGAAATGTATGTACGCGTATCACATGCTAACGACTGCATCAAACTGAACAATTCTTTTTTTGTTGTGTTCGTTATTGTCAAGACAAGGTTTGTGGAGATGAAAATGTTAAAAAATAGTACGGGAAAGTATTTAAAATATAATAATATGAATAAAAACCGTGCTAAGTGAACGCATTTCAGTTAATGGCCGCCAGATGGCAGTGGTACAAATTATTTGCTGCTAAATGGTCGTAGTGCTGCTGTATATTTCCCTTCCCATTCAATTTTAAGGTAACGCACCAGATTATCGACACAATGACGCAATGCCACAGTGTAATTCAAATACATTTTACTCCTATCGTTTAAAGTAAAGAATCAAAGAAGTTTTCCTAACGATGACCACCTAGAGTAAGTAGTTATTTTCCGATAGATGGCTATAGTACTATTTTCCCTCCCTATCCAATGTTAAAGTAACGCAACAGTTTATCGAGATGAGATAATGCACCAGTGAAATTCAAATATATTGTTATTTATTAACTGTCCTTTCCTTACTCCAATCGTTTAAAATAAAGAAACTTTCCTAGCAACGAATACCTAAAATATGTACTTATTATTTGCCACCAGATGGCCGTAGTTCCTACTGATCTATTTTTCGTCTTCAATGCTAAGGGCACCGCTCGAGGAGCCTACCAGCGCTACCTCCTTAACACCAACACTCGAAACCTCAAACAAAACCTTAACCATCACCTCATTCCTGTGGTTAAACCCTTACCAGGGTAGGTACACAGCAACAACACCCAGGCTCACCATGAGCCTACCAGACACGCACACACCCACGCACGCACGCACGCACGCACGCTAAGGGCATGCACCTGGTTATGGAGACAATGACGAAATCTAAATGTGAGAATCTAATATATTTATTTATGAACTATCGTTCCCTTGGTCACATCGTTTAAATAAAAAATAAGTATATTTATGTTGCAATTCTTTAAAATGAACAAGTTATAAACTATGCACATAACCATTCACCCTTCTTAGAATCTGAAAATAACGGGATCCGATTTAGGTTTAACTTCCTATTGCAGATGTTGATTATTTGACGTCATGTGATACATGAGCTAGCTAAAGACCATGAAAATACCTGCGTCACCATCTCACTACAATTGCGGTGCTCTTAATACATTTCATCAAGTAATATTTTGGGTTAAATGGAGAAATTTAATACACAGAGTTATCATGAAATAAAAGCTTATCAATTGACTAACTGGATCTACTTGCTCTTTAGTTAGGTCATTGTTAACCTTAGAAATTGCTGTTTTGACATAGAAGAAAATAAAGAAAGAGGTGGAAAATATTAGGAGTAAAGGAAAGAAAGAGATTCGGAAGAAGCATGAATGTTACTTTGTGACTTTCTCCTTAATGTAATTCATTACCTATGCCAGCGTATACCCACCACACTATGGATGCCATTACTGTTATTATGCCAACGACATCTTGGTTGCCAACGCTGTTAACTCCATATGTCATCCTTTCCACACTACCTTATAGGACTTGGCAGGATTCCCGCCACACAATATACAGCCTAAGGTGAGTCAAACTTAGGCTGTAAATTGCGACCTATAATTATCACCGAGTCAGGTGATAATTATACGTCGCAATATCAATCAGCCGAAATATGCAGCAGAACAAACTCACTGTTAAAAAAATTATGAAAATTTTGATTTAAGTTACTATAACATGGGAAAGTTAAAGGCGAGGATATACTTATTCCAAGAACACCACTAATGTCAGTCGACTTTCGTTTTGAATTTAAGCGCGCCTTGCATTCGCAATGACAATAAATCCCAAGATCAATCGTTACAAGTGTGTGTAATATACCTTGAATTGTGTTTTTCGCATCTTGTACGTTGCGTGCTCGAGAGTCGGCAAAGTATTAGAGCTATTTTTTTCTCTCCGGAAGGAAAATTGTACATTACAAGGCATTACAATAAAGTGATGTCAAATTATTTAATTGTACTTTTATTTCATTGCATGGTCGTACTGTAAACGGAAGATTTTGTCTGAGTTTTTTTCGTTAGGTGGACGAAGCAGTATTTTATAATTAATAAATGATTTTTTTTTCTCGGTAGTCGCAAAGAGGTTAACTTGGTGTCCTGAAAGTAGCGAGTAGAGAATCTTCGTCAGCTTCACTTCTTTTTCGTCGAATATATTAAGGATTACGGCATCATGTGAAAACAATGCAAAGTTTATGTTATTAAATATTACCAGCTTCACTTCTATTTCGTTGTGTATAGTAAGGATTTCTACTATCAAAACTATGCAGATTTTATGTTATTAATTAACCATGGAACTAAAATAATTACACAATTTTAACATTTTACTTACTCTAATTACCCAAAAAATTACTTGACCATTCCAACCGATGATTTTTTTCATGATACCTACTAATAGGCTACAGCATTTCCGGAATTTGGAAAACTCCTAGGATAGCTGAGGAAGTCAGTTTTTCCGCCGATGTTTCACATACTTTTGCGTGAAAGAACTCATCAGTTATTAGGGATAGTCGAAGCTGTACGAAATTAAATTATAAAGGGTAAAGAGGAAAGTTCACTATACAAATCTTCCAGTGGTTTTCAAACTGTGGTACTCGCATCCCTGGGTGTATGTGTAAAATCCAGAAAGTGACAGACAATTTAGCATAACTAAGTAATAACGAAAGATATAAACATAAAACTTTATTTACAAAGTTACAGTACCTTACTCTATTTGTCAACGAACTCTCCAATTTCTCACGTGGTACCAGTTTTTAATGCCGATGTTATACTTTTCTACCGCCAAAGCACTTATTCGTTTTTTGAATGAGCAAAATGTTCGGCTAATCGAATTTTATAGGCAAATAACGCAAGTGTATAATGATAATGCAATGAACGAGTCTTCAGCGAGGAAATGGCGCATAATTTACGAGTAATCAAGGAAAAACCAGTGTGCCCGACAAAAACCAGAGTGGTAGTTCAACAATCATTATGAAGCAATTAAAAGCAAATATTGATGAAAGAATGCATAAAACCCGGTATTTCACTTTGGTTACCACACATGACTTTTTGTGTGGAAAAGATTTCGCAACCGGTGAAAACCTTGTTCAGATCTTTAGCGGTGGAAGAGTGAAACATGGGCATTGAAACACCAGTACCGCGTGACAATAAATACCTTGAAAATAATAGCGATTACGTTGAGAAATAGAGTAAGATAGTGTAACTTTGTAAATAAGGTTTTGTGTTCATGTCCTTCGTTATTATTTAGTCATGCCAAAGGTTCATTACTTTCTGGATCACCCTTGTACTTAGGGGGTTCGCAAGTTCACAGAGAGCAAACATTTTCCCCTCAAATTAACTTTAAAGTTAATATGCTTGAATAAAAAGAGACTCATCTTCCTGTCTACCTATTTATTTTTTCCCCCGCCGTATCTTTAAAGTTACTTACATATACCTGATTTTTTAAGGATACTATTTCTGAAAGTCGAAGAACCTCCGTATGTCTATTCGTTATCGTTTCATTGCGTTCTCGTCTAGCATAGAGGAAAATGGCTTTTTGTGCTTTTTACTCAATCATATTTTGGAATTATATGATACCAGGTCTGAACTGAACTTTCTGCCTTTTTTAGGGTCTCTCAATAATTGCGTTTTAAGGCCATTATGAGATTATATCCCACATATTTAACACTTTAATCGTCATGATTAACTTTATTTTATTGACGAACAAATGCATTTGTAGTTTAAGCTGTTACATTTTCCTATTTTCATTACATAGAATTTATTTAGAATAACAGTTCATTTCCTAACAATAGCTTACAAATCCATTGCCTCATAACTTCACACACCACGGGCCCAGGATGCGTAGTATCTATGTCGTGATTGTTGGAAAGTGTTTTTGTACAGAAAATGCTTTAACATTCATCAATACATTTCCTTTTCTGATTCTTTTTCTACTTTTTCAACGCTGTAGCATGCACTGGGCTGATCATGCATCCTGGGCATTCTATGATACAAAGTTGTCTCCTCTTCGACAGCCTACTGCCTCAAGAGATTGGCTTGTAAGTCCTTGGGGGTATATAATTCTACAAAGAGGGTAATTCCGTTGAAGAAGAAGAAAAACAGTGCATTAGAAACCACTTTTTGTATGAATACTATAATACTTAAAAGGTAAATGTGTATTTGTTAATCCTTAGAAAAAGTTAAGGAAATGAAACTGCAAGTAGTGAACAAAGTTCCTTTTCTTTTCTGATCATACAGTACCTCCTTTTATACCAAGGCCGCGGATCGGCGAATACCTGATCCATAAGCAGTCTACTACTGCATAGTAGCGCGAAGATATTTTTGACATCCTCGGATAAAATTACATTCACACGCATAAGATATTCTTGTGTAATGTTCATAATTTCTGCACTACAGTCACATAGAACGGTTTCAGTTTTAAAAGTTAGTAGTTCTATGAACAGAGGTTTGGAAACACCCACTTACCACGCTGAGATACTTTTTAGGTGAGCATTCGAATGCAACACTAATTTGGTCTACTTTTCCTCCGTTATAACTTGTCGTTTTCGGTTGTTTGGTTTTGTGTTTAGCGAACTCGCTCTAAATTTATTATCCATAAATCTCACAGTACCCCTACCCGCAACTGGATAACCAGGAAATTGGTGCTGAAATTTTCTACACCTGATTTAGTTTTCAGTATGTATGGTACATAAAAATACGCTGTTCAAGCCTGAATTTGTTGGCCCGTGAACTAATAAGAGAATAACATTCCCAAGGAAATCACACACAACACATGTATTGTTTGAACACGAAGAGAAAGTAACGACCGAGTCAGCACACAGCAAATAAACGTATCCTTGACGTGTCCTGCGCCGCTTCTGCGCAGTGTCATAATACGGAGGTCTCTGATATCTCGGCCGATATCCATATAAGGTAGTTGTGGCCTAAAACGATACATATTCAGGAGGACGATTTGACTGCAGATCCTAACCCATGCACCTAAGACACATCCACCTCTACCAAAGAACCGGCATGACACTTGGCTTGTCATTTTATAATGCTGGATATTTAATTGATACTTTGGATAACTTAAAAAACGATATAGTTTCAATAGTATAGGAACAGGCACAAGTTGGCGTAGTATTAGACAGATATTTTATTTACTACTGTCAGGAATGTGCACGATTGGTTGATCGTGCCCAGGCAACAAAATCTGATCATTATATCGCTTGTCTTCAGAGCGTTATTTATATTTTAAAGGTGTGCTTTGCGATTAAACATCTTTTGCGTTTGATAAGAATGTAACTGGTGGTCCCGAGGCTCAGTCGATAGAGCTTCTTCCTACTTGCTAAAAGTCCCGGGTTCAATTCTCGGCTGGGGATGGGGATATTTCCTCAGATTACTCCATATGGTCCCCAAAGTCTGGAAATATGAAAGAGAATAGAAATGGAACTCAATGATAGCAAAAAGTACACAAGTTAACACCATTGCCAATGGGTAGTATGTTTCACTGAGAAATGCCGCCAATAGGACGATGTAATTTAAAGAGGGATATAAATGGGGGAAGGAGAAAGTATAACCCATGGGGTTTTTTTCGGGGGTTTTCTTGGGTCACTTAGTAAAAGCTGGAGGGGAGTCTTCATCCCCCGAACTTCCTGCCGCTTCATTTCATCCCAAGCGGTCTCTTTCGGGATTGTATGTCGATGAGGACTGCGGCAGAGGTAGTACTTGTATGTCGTCCATGATAAGTTCTTTCGCGAACTACATCTCACCATTGAATAATTGTTAATGTTAAAATTATTTTACATTCAGATATTTATTATTTTATCTTTACAATCTCTAAAAGAACCTTATACCTAATGATAGACTTGCATAATTTATTCCAATTAAATAGATGTGTTGATCGAGAAGGTGACTGCCCTCTGTCTGTGGACAGCATAGCTCAAAAACGAAAAGTCCGTTACATACCAAACTTGATGCTTAACTTCAGTATCTTCCAAGATGCGACACGAAGATTTTCAAGAAAATTCCCCACCACCAATTACCCTTTACATGGAAACATTTTCGAAAATATTAATTTTCTCAAAAATAACTTTTAACAATTTTGATTAAAATATCGTGTATTAAAGATATTTACATGACAAATAAAATGTATATTACGAATTTTTTTGGGAACAGCCTCTGAAGATATTTTATTCTGGATGAATTTTGCGGTATTTTGCGTAACTGGTAAACTGTAAAAGAGACAAAAACTTACTTTAAAAAAAATTAGATTTCGTCAAAACACACAATTTATGTTATATACAGTTTTTTCGTGAGTTGACCGTTTTTGAGATATTTGTTGTTATTGGGTTCAGTTTTAAAATATATTTTTCTCATACGGGAACTGGTTAACTCCAGCCACACAAATAATCAATTTCAATCCCATAGCAGCCACATTTTAAAACATTAGCTTCAGTGTAGCCTAGTGTATTCGTTTATTTCCTTTCTACTTATAAAGAACTAAGTAATAAGACCATTTCTGCTAATGTTTTAATAATTATCATGAAATAGACAGAATTATTATTAATAATATGTTACAAAGCTGTAGAGAAAGTCATGGAACACATACGATGTTTCCAAAACTATTTTATTCAGGGGTCATGAAAACATGTATTTCCGGTGAAATCTCGGATTCAAATTTTTGGGTGGAATAGAATGTCAGCTGCTATGCATGGGTAAAATCATTGGTAGAGAAAGTGATAACGCAAACATAATACAGGGTGATTGTCACTTTTTAACTTCTCTGACTTTCTGTTTGACAAAGGTTATAACATGGTTCTCTATGGATATTCCTTGCAATAAAATGTTGCAGGTTACATTTTCTTTTTTATCCTTTCTTTTCTTTAAGTTTAACATCCTTTAACTCGATACGTTATTCGGACGATAAATGAAATGTAGGAACTAATGATCTGTTCAAACGTTACCGGGGCCCTATACCTATACAGTTACTCGAATTTTATTTTTGAGGACAAGGGAAAACCCTGAAAAAACTCAATAAAAACCAAGAAAAATATCTCTTGAATATGAGGCAGACACTTTTACACTCAGTTTCAAGGAATATGTTGGAAATACCATTTATACTGTGGCTAACGACTATTTTCTGCTCCATTTTCAACTAAATATCAAGGCCTTTTTCATAAACATGTTATTTTATAACTCCAATGCGTTCTATTCATGTACAAGATCTTTTTTTAGCAATTGTTAATCTTATAATAATTTATGAAATGAGATTTTAATGTGTTTGTAGCCTCATGTCGGTCAGAACGAATAGAACCTTTCAGTGGGGAAGGAATTATCGAGATAAGTCGAGTGGCTTTTAAGACTGCCTTACATATACAAACCCTCACATGTATACTGTCTCCGTTGTCGATTTGTCGAGTCTTTAATCAGAATTATTCCTTATCCCCACAATGTCTGGAAGTATGAATGTGAGAGTGAATGTTCCGTGTGTTTAATCGTATAAAATGATTAACCTAATGTCCACATCCTATAGTTAATATGAGTTGTTTCACAAGTCTAAGTCCCCCCCGAAGTTAAAGGGAGGTTATACAAATGAAATAAAAAGAAAAGCGCTCACACACATTATTCCCCTGTGTCCTAATGATAAAACTATTTTTTGTGGAAACGTACAACTTAAAGAGAAAGCCCAAGGCCGGGATCTATGCAAAGGTAAAGGCAGGATTAAGGTATACCTTCAAATTAAAAGAATTCAGCCCAAATTCACCATTTATTTAACATTTTTGCACCTTTACTAGATAAAACACAAAAAACATTAAGAAAAGACTTGTGCTTGAGTAAACAAAACTATAAGGTCACTTCATACAGGTTAAAATAAGTTGCCATAATATGGGAGTGAGAAGGTTAATGCATTTTGCCATGTTAAAATCAGAATGATCCAAAGTTAAATATCCTAATTTAGACAAAGCAAAAGCTCGCTCCACAATGATCAGCAAGGCGCAAGTGGCCTAGAAGAAATGCACCCTCCTGGCACTGTATGAAGACGACCCCGATGAGTGGTGAAAAACCAACTGATCGCCGCTCGTAGCACAGTAGGGGAGCTAGTGACGTGTCCATGCATGCGCAGAGAAGTCTAGATCTGCTGGCTAGTCATCGAGCAGCTCGACGGAGGCGCTATAGCGGAGTAATGATGAACAAATAAGTCCTGTAGGATCCGTTGTGTAATAGAGACGTTACAATATCCACACCTTAATTTACTCTATAATATTCTAAATTATACTTTTATTTTACAAAATGTATGTAATTCTTGTAATAAAGTATAACATTGTATCTACATTTATTTCATCATATACGCTTAATAATACTTCAGAAAACTAGTTCTACTATTGATTATTCAAGTCAAGCGAAAATGGCTCAGCCAGTTTCGTCCGTGGACGGGATTCAGGAGGTCGCGGTTTCGATTCCCTTAGCCAAACTACCTGACCTATGAGTCTTTTCGGGGGCTTCCCCAGAACGCCAGGCAAATGCTGGATAGATTCATTGCATCTCTTGAATTTTTCGGTCCACCATTTCCTGTTACCATTATTTCCTAATCATCTCTTTCAGGGTTGAAACCAGGAAATGGTGTTTGATGTGTTGCGGCAGGATGGTGACTTGCGCATTGTTAAATGTTCTATAGTGGGAACCAGTCAGTCAGACCCGCCTTCATATTTCTGACTCCCTTTAGGGGTCCGCCGGTAGGCTTGGGGGCCGTGAGCAGGGCCAGGGCGAGGTACAAGGCGATCCAACTGTAGCCCTTGGGACCCCGTCCATGCTTGTACCCGACATCATACAAATCTGGTCGCCCTTCGGGTCTCTCCACTCATCCCTTCCCTGCCTAGTTTCGCGTAAGAGACAAAGGGCCTATGCCTTATATTTGTCCCAATGTTCTGGGGGCCCGTACACGTCTAATTATAATCCCAATCGGTTTTTCAAAACATACGTTGTAAGGAGAAAGAAATAGAGGAGAAATGATGGGAAGAGAAAGAAAGACTGGATGCCAGGGTGAGAGATAGGTATTATGAGCGAGAAAGGATAGCCGGGGAGACAATAAGTAAATGAGAGTGGGGGATGGAAAGGGAGGAAGACACAATGTGGGTTTTGGAAAACAGAGAGGAATCCCAGTTAACCAATCGTGAGAGAAACTGCAAACTGCTTTTTACTTTCTCTATTGTAAATGTATATTGCCTTCCATCCAAAAATTGTATATCAAGGTTCTACCAGACTATGTCAGGCTGTTTCAACTTGACTGCGTAAGTTATTCACTTATTCACAGGAGTATGCATGCAGTATGCAAGATGCCTCATCGTTGAGGGCAATGTATCATCACGGCTGAATCACATCTTGGAATGTAAGTGTGCTAAGACCTTCGTTCAGTTATGTGTTATTCTTATCTTCCCCTATACAATCCCTATACGAGTAGAGTTGGAACAGCCTGGCCCATGTGATCGAGTGGTCAGAGCCTGACTTTTCGAACTAATGTTCCGGGTTCATCCCTGGTTGAACTGGGGGAGTTTTATTTACTCAGAATTATCCTTTCTTCTCGCAGAGTTCTGTAATTTCTATTAATTCGGAGTGAAAAAGTGTATACATTCTAAGTGGTGACAACCACCACAATTAAGAGAGAACAAAATTGTTGAATTATATTCACATAACTTCCTCTACCCTTTACAAATCTTTCTTGAAAAAGCTTTTTGTTCTATATACTGGTTGTGATAAACATCTGTGATTAACATCTGTTTTTACTCAAATGGGATAGCAATTGTTAAATATTTAAGGGAGATAGTGCTTTAGAAAATGACAGAAAATCTAATGTGTTATATTCATAAGATCTTCTCTACCCCTTATCGCTTATTATTGGTAATATAAACTATTCCTAAGAAAGGAATTACTTTTCTAAGTCACTTTAATCCACAAAAACCATTGCAGAAGAAGTTATATTACACGTTTCGTTATAGATAAAAATAGAATAATGATGGTTAAAAGTTTAAGAACTAGATGCTACATGCTGGCCATGAAATTCCATACCCCGAAAATCGACCAGACTTTACAAGAATGAGAAAGCGTTGACAAATTCGAATCATTAATATCAAATATTTTGAAAGTAACTTATTTCAAATAAAAGTTATATGGAATAAATTATGTGTTTTAAACAGACACAATTTTTATATAGGCTCAAAAGACTCCATTAAAAGGCCGGGAGAGACTTGGGGCGCTAACTAACTATTCCCTCCAGTATTGCATCCCACTCTTGACGCCTGTAATGGACAGAGGTGTGGATGCAGCGGTCGGGCAGCAGGCCTTGGCTCAACTTTGCCTGTTGCGCTTTGGAGTTTACTTCAGTTTGTATTTTTATGTATACATTTACGTTTATCACTTAACATTTATCACTTATGCAAGATTATACAAAATGCCTTTGGGTGATGTAGGCTTTACAGGCAATTGTCAGAAAATTCAAGATATAGGTATCCCTTATTTATTATGTAAATATCCATAATACATAGTATTTAATCAAATCGTTGTTCCATTTTTGAGAAAATAAAAATGTTCAGAAAATGGTCCATTTAAAGTGAGTTCGGCGTTGGGGGTGAAAATCTTTGGATCATATGCTTGGAAGATATTGAACTTAAATACCAGTCGATAGTATTTATCCGACTTTTCGTTTTTGAGTTCTGTTCATAGACACTCAGATAGACAGACAGACCGTCACATGGACCTTTTCTAAAATTTCTTTTATTTTAATCCAAGGGGCCTCAAAATATACATCTCCTTAAATTCGGTATTGAATTTTTGGGTGCATAAAGAGTAAATTATTGTAACATTAAAACCAATATTCTGGATATGTCGGAAAGGTTGATTCCACAAAAGTGGAAAACTGCAAGTTTTAAAGTGATATACATTTTCTGTACTACGTTTTATCCATCTTTCATGGTTTACTCGTTATGCTATTATACAACATTCTTTTCAGTCTCTTCCTAAATGAAATTCAGGAAAATATTTTATTTATCGTATAATCATCTATGATGTTTGAATCAATAGTGTTTGAACAGATTTGAGATAAAAAATAAACATTTTTTCGATAGAAGATGTAGTTTGGAGTGCGAGACGTATATTTGGAAGGTTTAACTTAAATATCAAATTTGATATTTATTGGAATTTTTCAATTTGACTTTGGTGAGTGTGTGTGTTACGAAGGGGTATTCCAAATTACAGTCGTGGGCTTATTTACGTCAGGAATTTTGGAACGAAGGTAATTTCATAGAGAGCCAACATGCGGACATGGAGAGAACAGTCGTGGTGGGTCCCTAACAGTTCACAAGCAGTTCTTCATCTCTACGCGAGGAACACCAGGAGCCCGTGGTTCAGTCCCGGATAGACCATCTGAGTTTATATACAATCACCAGTGCTATCCCGCCGCCGAGAGCTGTATTTCCTGAGCGCAGTCACCTCCATGAAATGGCACCTCTGCCGCAGTCCTTGTTGACTTACAACCCTGAAAGAGACCGGTTGGGATGGAATGAAGAAACAGAAAGTTCGATGAATTAAGAATTCTTCCCAGAATTAGCCTAGTGACCCGGGAACCCCCCCCCAAAACCCCATGGGTCAGTGAGGTCGGCCACGGCTGAACCGATCCCACGACCTCCCGAATGCCAGTTCCAAGAAATGCCTGAGCCACCTGGCTCGGTGACTTTGGTGTGTAATAAAAAAGTTTTACTAACAAGAAACAGAAGAATAAGCTTTTACAGGTATAATTTGTAAAAGAATGGGTAGATGTGAATTTAACTCTTCAGAATTATTTATTTATGTTTACTAACCACTTAAACTGTGAGTGAAGTCTCAAGTATTATACGAACATAACGAAATCCTCTGGTGGAAGCTTATGCAAACCAGCATCTCTTGGGAGGCAAGAAACGAGCTACGAATAAAATCCTCTATCAAAAAGAAAAGATCCGCCCCCTGGGGGCGGTGTGGCAGCGCTTTGTTTATTGCCGCGAATTGTAGGTGTGTAGGCGTTACATTAGATACCGCTAAATACCTCGCTCTGGATAATTACAGAAGATGCTGAAGACAGATTGTACCTCACCTGTAGCTTGAGAAAGCAGTCGAACCGGTTTTAGTAGTGATCAACATATGTTTCAAAGAAAGTAATCGAGGAACAACGGACAGATATATGCGTTCTTTGCCCTCAGTGCTTCGTAATCGACGGTAAGAGAGACTAAATCGATCTTACGCAGCCAGTTAACTATGCTCTTCAGCATTTAATCCGTTAAAAGAGGCAATGAGATCTATTATGGTGCGAAACTGGTAAGTACATTTCGCTACAAATGCGCGAATTGTACTATTAACCTAACACACGTTTATTGCATACTATTTTTGCACGATGAGTATTAATATTAATTAAAATATAGTAATAAATTAATTAACATGTTGGTAAGTTACAAATGACTTCCATGAAAAAGAAACATTTTGTGATCGTTGTTATGTAGCTTTTCAGTGTTTTTATTACTTTCTCTACACGTACTATGTGCATAGTGTATAGAGAAGGTATTGCACTCATCAAAAAATTCGATACCGAGATTTCACCGGAAATATATGTTTTAGGGTCCCCTTTATCTAAAAAAAGCATTTTCACAAAAAGGTCCGTGTGTGTGTCCGTGTGCCTGTGAACACGATAACCCAAAAACGAAAAGTCGGTAACATACCAAACTTGGTATTTAAGTTTAGTATCTTCGGGGAATGCGACACGAAGATTTTGAGAAAAATCCCCCACCCCAAATTACCCTTAACAGGGAACTTTTTTCGAAAATTTTGATTTTCTCAAAAATGGCTCTAACGATTTTGATTAAAATATCGTATATTAAAGTTATTTACCTAACAAATAAAATGTTTATTTTGAATTTTCTGGGAATAGCCTCTGAAGACTACTTTATTCTGAGTGAATTTTATCGAATTTTGCATAACTGCTAAACCGTAAGAGGTAGACAAAAAACTGCCACACGAAAAATGTAGAGCACATTAAAACACACAATTTATGTTGTATACATTTTTTTGTTTGAGTTGATCGTTTTTGAGATATTCCTTGTTTTTGTTTTCAGGTACGAAAAACTTAACTTTTCTCATACAGGAATCTGTCAACTCCTGTCCATACCAACAAAAGAACTTCAGTCACATAGCAACCAGCTTTTGACTATCGCTTTAACCTATGCTGCTCCATTATTTCGCTTCTTCTTACAAGGAAGCAAGCAATAACACTATTTCTGCTAATTTTTTGTCGATTAGCATAAAATATATAGAAGCATAAGTTTACTAACAATAATTTATTACAGAGATGTAGAGAAAGTCATGTGAATGGAACACATCAGATTTTTAAACAAGGTTTGTTGGCTGTAGAGATATTTTTGTCTATAGTACTCTAATTAGAATCGATTTGAAAATGTTACTATGGAGAAATTTATGGTAGAGGGCTGAGTAATAGATGAAGTCTCGAGAGCAAGATGTTCCACATTAATTGAGGAGAAGTCTAAACAAAGGTTCGAGTCAGTGTACAATACATTGAAAAAATGGTTCAATAAAAAATCTGTGCAGGTTATCGAAAATAAGTTGTTGGCGTATTTTGTTCGGAGAAGAGACAAGACATTCAATAATTGCAATGGCTGTACTTTCAAATTAAATATTGCAATGTTTTACTTATCACATGCGTTCTTTTTGAGTCCATACCAGTATTTCGATTTCTTTTGTTTCTGTAACAACCAAGTTAGATATCAACTTAGTCCAATAACAAGTAGTAGAAATGAGTCACATCGTCCAATTATTATTAAACAGCTTTAGACACGTAATATCACAGGAAGACAACTTTTTGAGAACGCTTTACAGTCTTTACTTACCTACCTGCAGTAGGTTGTGTGTGTGTGTGTGTGTGTGTGTGTGTGTGTGTGTGTGTGTGTGTGTGTGTGTGTGCTGTATGCGTGTCACTCCGGAGGGGGTTTCACACTATAGGCACCTTGGGCTTAATGTGCATCAATCCCCAGGAGGACAGTGTGTTCGATGGGCAGCCGAAACCGACCGCGGTGAAAGAACCACCATGGTGGGTCTCTAACTTGGTCCAAACTGTTTTTCATCTCAAGACGAGGAGCGCTAGTACTCCGCGCCCTGGGCCTGTTTGAACCTTCCTAGTTCTACAAACGACTTAAACGCCATCCTACCGCCCAGGGCAACATTTACATAGCGCATTCACCACCACTGAGAGGCCCAACCACCGCAGTCACGTCGAAACTTACAATCCTGACCGGATGGAATGTATTAGAGACGAAATGAAGCATTCTCCAGCATTCACCTGGATCACAGAAGTCGGCTGCGGGAATCGAACATGTGACCATATGAATGCCAGTCTCAGACAGAATGCCTGAGACAAATGGATCGGTACCTATAGTAGATAAAGGAATCATTTATTCAAACAAATTCGATAGTGAGATTCACTGCGAATACTGGTTTTGAGGCTTCCTGAATAAAACCAATCAAGAAACAAAGAAAATGAAACGAAAAAAAATAGGAATTGTTTATTAGGATTAAATAACGAATCCCCAGGTACTGGGGCAGAGTACCGCACGTGTATACGTATGTGTAAGTGTACAAGTGTCTATGAAAAGAATACCCAAAACCAAAATACATGTCAAACTTGGTACTTATAGGTTATAACTTGTCAACTGGCGCTAATCGAGCCGGGACGCCCTGACTCGGCACGGGCTCAGTTCACAGCTGTCACCACCACTTAACTACAATGTGGCTAGACAACTAAAGTTAACTGGCTATTTCCTCTCTCCCTCTCATTTGTTGGCATCGCCACGCGGTATGATATGACCGACTGCATATATGCAAAGGCATGCCGATTTGCTTGAATTTTGGCTCGACATGTTTTGAGCAAACATGTTTAATAATGTACCTCAATAGGTCAATAAGAAGATCAAGCTTGTCACATACAGCTTTGGAAGCTATATTACACCTTCATTCAGCGCAAATCATTTTTCTTGTCGTAGCCGGTAAAATCCAGCAGGTGCCAAATTTCTACTTCACAGAGATGAAGTACATTCAAGTAGATAAACTTGGGTTGGCTTATTATGAATTGAAAAATAAGATATCTAGTACAATACATTTGTTTGTGCTGTATTTAATATATCGAATTTATTTTGAACTTGGGAGATAAAATCATTTGCGTTTATATATTTCCTAAAACACTTTCTCTTGTTTATACTACGCTACGTTATTCACGACTATGTTTTACTTTCTCTATCACGTACGTACAATGCTCTCTGCATATGTGGGTAGAGAAGGTATTGTATTCCACCCAAAATTCGATACTGAGATTTCGTCAGAAATACATTTCTGAGGACCCCGAATAAGAAAAAAAATTAGAAAAAGCTCAGAATGTGTATCTGTGTGTGACAGCCTGGATGTCGTGTCTGCGGACAACATAATTAAAAAATGAAAGTCGAAAGAATACCAAACTTGGTATTTAAGTTTAATATATTTAAGGATGTGAAACAAAGATTTTCAGGAAAAGTCCCTTCAATGGAATCTAGCCTTTACATGGAATATTTTTCGAAATTTTCGATTTTCTCAAAAATACTCTAACACTTTTGAATAAAATGTCGAATATTAAATATTTTTACATGACTAAATATAAAATTATGTTCTGACTATATATATATATATATATATATATATATATATATATATCTACGGGGGTTGGGGCAAAAGTAATGGCAACTATTTATTTTCATGAAAATACCAGTCCGGTTGGAAATGTGGCATGTATAGACGAAAGGAAAAGGTGTTAACTACATGTGTGGACAATGAATAACACTGAATATCGTAACATGAGGTTCCATCAGTCCCAAATAACATTTTAGAAAAAGGTCCGTGAGCGTGTGTATATGTGGAAAGTATAGTTCATAAACGAAAAGACCGTTAAATACCAAACTTGGTATTTATTTTTTTGTATCTTCCAAAGATGAATCATTTAGTATTTTCCACAAATAAAATTTTATTTTTAATTTTCTGTGAAGTGCCTCTGAAAACCTCCTTATTCTGGACGAGTTTTGCAATTTTCATAACGGTTAAACCACAAGAACTTAATGAAATGTACATTTTATTTAAACACATAATTTATATAAATTACATTTTTATGTAGAGCTAGGCATTTCTGAGATATTCCTTGTTATAGATTTCAATTTTAAATCACTTAAACTTTCCTCAAACGAGAAATGACGTTTCGGTTCATTTCTCGTTTTACTGCAGGCCATGAACAGCAAACCGAAATTCAATTGTTTCACATAGGACTAAATTTTAAAAGATTTGACTATAATTCACTTATTTCCCTTCTACTTACAATAAAGCAAGTAATAATACCATTTCTGCTAATGTTTACTTTGATAAAAGAATAATCTCTTAAAAGAAAATTTGTTTGTGTAACAGACAGAGAAAGTCATGTGGATGGAAGTCACAAATTTTTGGAAAATTTCCATATGTGTATGTGTATTTGTTTGTGTGTATGGACACATAATTCAAAAACGAAAAACCGTTAAAACCAAACTTGGTATTTATGTTTCGCATTTTCCAAGGATGCGACATGAAGATTTTCATAAAAATCTCCCCACCACAAACTACCGTTATATGAAAAAATTTTACATTTTCATTTTCTCAAAAATGGTTCTAATGATTTTGATTAAAATACGGTATTTTAAAGATATTTACATCACAAATAAAATGTATATTTTAAATGTTCTAGGAATAACCTCTGAAGATATCTTTATTCTTGACGAATTTTTGCAAAATTTTGCACAACTGTTAAATCGTAAGTGACAGACAAAACTACTTTACAAAATATTTAGATCTCATTAAAACACCTCATTTATGTCATATATATTTTTTGTGGAGTGCGCCTTTTTTTTTGAGATTATTAGAACGTAAAGAATTAGGTTATGTTCACCTTCGTAAAGGACCTAATAAAGTTGGATTTATAGGAATTTTACAACCTTTCAATTATTTGTTTCAGCATTGTTATTGGTTTCTTAAACAGGACCATGTAAACCAAATCGAGCCTCAATTGTTTCATATAGCGACCAACTTTGAAAGATTTGAGTATCGCTTTAGCCTAATACATCTCATTATTTCCCTTCTATTTACAAAGAAGCAATAAATAAGACCAATTCTGCTGATGTGTTTATCTCGATTTGCATGATGTAAATAAAAGAATAGTGCTTTGTAAGCAATTTTGTATATGGAACAGCTAGAGAAAGTTATGTGAATGGAACACATCAGTTTTTTAAGTTGTATTGATACTTTAACCAGCCATTAACGAGAAACTAATTTGATAACATTACAATTAGGATGATTATCATGGATAGCTAAAAAATAGTACGCAATAGTATCTATAGTGTTTAGTGTGTAATTGAATTTTGGAGATAGCAAATATTAGACTAGTCTAATGTTTTCGAATTGCTTTCGATCTACTATAATCACCATATGTCTCTCATATTATAAGAATATAATATTTTTGGTAGCTTGTTTTATTTCACATGGAGAAACAAATGTAATGAGCAAACCATGATCGTATTAATACTCATTTGTTTAATTATACTTATATATTGTGACAATCTTATCGCTTAGAAGGCAACCGACCTAGTGGGTGGCTCAAGAGATAAAGAGACACAGAAGTGCTCTATAAATTCCAGACGTGCTATCAAGAGATAACGAGATTTTTCTGGAAGCTTTTCGCCCCGCCTCCCGAGAACTCTAGAAACTCCCGCGACTGTAATATATCAATGAAAGTGCTCGCTAGTCAGTCGGTGAATTAGTGAATGCATTTTTGATGTGACGTAAAGTGCTCTGTGCACTGGATGACTGCGATTGATGTGAGCACAAAGAATGTTTCTACTGCAAGTGATTAGAGAAGTCTTGTGTTCGACGTCCAAGAGTAATGTGGAAGGAAGAAGAGACTGATTTAGCAATGTTTCATTATCTGCTACGTATCAAGGAAAGGCACAGTTACAGTGAAAACTAAATTAAATTGCATCTGAAGTGATGATATAAGTACGAAAATCACATTATTCTAAAACTGAATTCAGAATGGTTAACATATATCTTCAACTGCCTATGTATGTATGAATACGTATGTCATTCCGTTTGAATGCATCCACTAAACCCTTATTTTACATATTTGATAACACAAAATGTGGGTATTTGACGGACTGTACATTTCTCACCAATAAAGTGACAGCTTTTGATTTCCCACCGTTACCATTTCTTTCCGCTAAAATACTCAGTCGATTCTAGTCAATTTAAAACCAACGCCGTTATTGCTGAGGAAGGGCGGAAGCGTTATTAAGTGCCTGAATATCGGGAAAGTAAACTAGAGAAGGCGGCGGTTTTTCCTACCCTTCACCTCCCGCCCTCCTTGCCTATTGATAAACATTAAGCCATTATCCGTTTAGAACCTCCCCTGTAAGTGACCTGTTAAAATTAATTCGCCAGTCTGCTACTAGATGGCCGCATGTGAACATAATTGGACTGGACGATTATTGAACAAACAATTCATGTTGCTCAAGCGTGAAACTAAGAGGCCGTAAATATGTGAGGCATCAAGCACCCCTTTCTCAAACAAGAGCGCAAACTTTACTGAGGAATATAATAGGGCCTACTTCCTAACAACCGCATCAACCGAACCAGGTGGCTCACATGTTTCGTTTGGGACTGGCATTCCGGAGGTCATGGGTTTGATTCCCGCGGTCGTCCTCGCCACAGGTGAATATCGGAGAGGTTTCTTCATTCCCCTCAAACTTCCATAATGTTATCTCCATTCCATTCCAACCGGGTTGTGTCAGCGAAGATTGCGGTAGTGATTCTCTTCTAGGTGGTGAATGAACTTTGGAAATACAGCTCTCGGTGGCAGGGTGTCTTTGGAGTCATCTGTAAGACCAGGGGTGTTCAGTCAGACTTAGGACGCAGGTTCTTAGCTCTTCTTACGGCAAGATGAACTTCTTGGACTATATTAGGGACTCACCCTGGTGGCTCTTTCTTCCCGGTCAGGCTTAGGCCGCTTGTCGATAATACTTCACCATCCCATCCCCCATAGTGGCTGCAGTGTGGAACCCCTCCGGAATGTACCAGCAAACCACCCAGCCATGCGGTCAACTAGCTAGCCAATCGCCATAAGTATATGGTCACCTCAATTAGCAATAAAAACTAAGAGATTATCCTTACGTACAGGATATCAAGATTCCTGGCTGTACACGAGAACTTGTAAAAATAAACTCTCTCTGTATGTACAGAAGATGAATGTATTAATAAGCAATTTGTTCATCTCAGGGCTGTGGTTGGACAGATTCTTGAATAAAATCTTCGCGTGTGACTGTATATCGTTATGACCACAGGATTAACTAAAATAACAGTTTATGTCTCAGACTCACATTACTTTTGCTATTGATTACCATTCATTTTTAGTTTCTCTGTTTTAAATATAGTGCATAGGTAGACAAGACACTGCATTCCACTCAAAAATTCCTTACCGAGATTTCACTCAAAATACACGTTTTAGGGCTCACTGTATCTACTCTTATAAAAAGTACATATTTACTTTCTCTACATAGTACACGGTACATATATAGAGAAGGTATTGCACTCCATACAAACATTCAATAACAAGATTTCACGGAAATACACGTTTTAGGCTACCCAGTATTAAAAAAAAAAGCATTTATAGAAAGATCCATGATTGTGTGTCTCTGTGTCGTCTGTCTGTGAACACAGTAACCCCAAAACGAAAAATCGGTAAAATACTAAACTTGACATTTAAGTTTAGCGTGTTCCACAGTTGCGACAGGAATATTTGGAGGAGAATCCCTCCACCCCAAACTACTTTTTACATAGAAAACATTACGAATATTTTGATTTTTTAAAAAGCGGCTCTAACAATTTTCATTAGAACACCGTATATTAAATATATTCACATAGCAAACAAAAGTTATATCTTGAATTTTCTGGAAATAGCCTCTGAAAACCTTATTCTGGATGAATTTTGCGTAACTGGTAAATCGTAAGAGATAGACAAAAACTTACTGCATAAAAATGTAGTTCATGTTAAAACACACAATTTATGTCGCACACATTTTTTTCGTGGAGTTTGTATTTTTGAGACAATCCTTGTTATTGGTTTCACTTTTTAAATACCTAACTTCTCACATACAGGAATTTGCCAACTCCTGTCAATGCAGAGAAACGGTTTTCAATACATGACAACCAGCTTTTAAAATATTTGACTATTGCCTTAACCTAGCGTATTTCCTTTCTACTCACAAGGAAGCAAGTAAAAAGACCATTTCTGCTAATTTTTATCTCGATTAGCATAAAGTAGATAGAAGAATAAGCTCCTCAACAAGAATCTGTTACCGAAATGTAGAGAAAGTAATGTGAAACGAACATATCAGAGTTTTAGAAAAAAACTTTGTGTGTGTGTATGTTTTTGTCTGCGAACAGCATAACTCAAAAACGAAATGTCGGTTAAACATCAAACTTGATATTTATGTTCATCATCTTCCAAGAATACAAGAAAACTACTCTTTACATGGAAGATTTTATGATTTTCTCAAAATTGCTCTAACGATTTTGCTTAAAAAATTTCAGGGCACAGTCTCTGTAGCGCTCTTCATTTTGGATGATCTTTTCATAAATGGGAAATCGTAAAACAGACAAAAACTTTCAACACAAAATATTTAAATCTCGTTAAAACAAGCAATTGATATTCCATACTTTTTTATTTTTGGAGTTAACCATTTCTGAGATATATCTTGTTATTGGTTCAATTTTAAAATACCAATACTTTCTTCTTATTGAATTTCGTTATTCGTTTTTCTTGCTCTTGTTCATTAAAAGTTAAGAGTCATCACGTAGCGATTAAGTTTTAAAAGAGTTAATTATATAGCGATATAGCGACTGTGTATTCTTTTTTTACTTTTTATTTTCAAGGAAATATATAATAAAATCATTTAGAGGAACATTTGTATAGATTACCGTGAATATCTTTAAAGAATATGCATTTTTAAGAATAGTTTAAGAAAGAAGTGGTAGAACGTGAATGTAACAAATCAGAGTTTTATATTTATTCAGCCAATTATTGTTACAAAATATTCCTTTTCTATCTACTTAATATTACCTAAGCTTAATGCTTGTAGAAATGTTTTTTCTTTCTTTCTTAGGTAAAGTAGATTCCTCGATGTGCCCATCCTCTGAGTATGAACGTGTGTTTACCTGTGAATTCTGGTAACCAAGTTGGGGTTCATAATTAGAATTTTATTAATAGCTTTGCTGAAATACTTTTTACTCTTATATTATCCACGATGATCATGTCTAAATGACACATTTTAACATCATAATGACCACAAGCATATTACAAATATATTGCACTAATATGTACGCCGCAAAGCAATAAACAAACAAAAAATGTTTTATCATACGTTTCATTATAGATTTCAAGCAGGACATAACGCTAAGGCGATTTTAGAAATCGGATCACCTTGAAATTCCACTTTCGTTGCATGACATCACGAGGTACAGCAAATTAAAATTACTTGAAAATTAAATCCAATAATAAAGAATGTCTCGTAAATGGTAGATGTCTTAGTAAACGTCTTAACTTCAGATTACTGTATTCTATTTATAATTTCGTTTTAAGCCCGTTAATATACCCCATACGGCACAATTTAGCTTTCTCTGGACTAGACTGTACTTGCCAAGATGTAACTTATGGTTGACTTCTAAAAACATTTCACTAGGACGGCGATAACGTGAAATGAAATTGAAATGTTAAAAAGAAACTTCCCAGGTAGTTTATGGCAGTTCTCTGTCATTTATCAGTTATCTATGAGGACAAAGGAAAACCTGGAAAAAAATTCAATCTAGAAGAAGCTATCGTTCAAACGTTTCTGTTTTAACGACCTTGGTCACCTTTATTGGTTTTCCATCTAAAATGTTAAATTGCCATCTTTTACATTAATTTATAATAAACCAACTTCACAGGCTATTCGCAAAAATTCAGGATATAGATTTTATTAGGCATCAGGTATCTTAAATATACAAGATAGAAATTGCTACAGCCTTTTTAAACAAAATAAAACACAATGAAAACGTTTTCATGTAAAGAGTAGTTAGGAATGTTTCTTTACAATTTTTAGGCATACATTTAAATATTATCTGGCTCAATAAAAAAATTAGCATTTTTGCTTTCTCTTCTGCTTATTTATAATAACGAGAGTAGATCTTATCTATAATAACCCAAATATCCAAACCGAGATTTCACCAAAATAGGCCTTTTAACTTTCCCTGAATAACAAAAGAGAAAAAGATTCACGTATATGTGTGTATGTATGTCTATTTATAGCATAACTCAAAAACGAAAAGTCAATTAAATACCACACTTGGTATTGGAGCATCTTCCAAGGATACGAGACGAACATTTTTAAAGAAATTTCACAACAAATTTCCCTTTATATTACAATTTTCAGTCATTTTTATTTTTTTTAATTGGATTTATTTTGATTAAAATATTATATGTTTGAGATATTAACATGATACATAAAAAATATTTCTTGAATTTTCTGGATATAGCCTCTGAAGTCCTCTTTAGTCTGAATGGCTTTTGAATAGTTGGTAAAAACAATGGGTGGACAAAATCTTACCACATAAAAGAAGTATATATCGTTAAAGCAATGGTGTATAAGTAATTTTTATGGCGTAAATCATTGATGAGTTATTATTTCTTATATTTTGTGTAAATTTTTAATACGTATACATTTTCCTATTCCTTCTTTTTTTCTCACAGGTAACAAAATTTCAAAGTATCACATAGCGACCTGCTCTCAAAAGTTTACCTATCGCTTAAGGCTACTGTACTCTCCTAATGTATTGGGAATGCACATACGTAATATAACCATGTCTGATGATGTTACTTCGATTAGTATGAAGTAAAAGAAGAATAAGATTTGATGATAGTAGTTTGTTGAAGAATAATTGGAAAAAGGTATTTGAATGCAACACATAGGTGTGTTAGTTAAGCTGTTCACACACATATACACATCACAAAGCATGAATTTACAGAGAAGTTTTATATGAACTTTTTGGATGGAACACATTACTTTCTCTGACCACTATAATTAAAAGTGGCATTGAAATGTAATGTTTTTATTATTATTATTATTATTATTATTATTATTATTATTTGAGCAATAACTTTTTTATTTATATTTTATTTTGTGTCGCTTCAACAACGATGGATCTGCTCGGTAAGAAAACTCTGGTGGTATGTGGTGGGAGTAGCCTTTATCGTCTCATACCCGCACCATACCACTTACGCTTCGCGCCAAGCAAATGGTGCGAGAGTGCCATTCTGTCTAGATGCTCTACCATCCGTAGTCAGATGGCGAAGGGCAGCTAGCCTTCTCTTTGCATCATACCACTTAAGACAAGCAGAGGAGGTTTTGTACCATCACTATCTGCGGATAGATGGCAGCTCAAACCATTTATTTTCATTTTTACTATTTTTGTAGTCTGAAAGTAGAACTTTAGGTATGGTATTAAATATCCAGCTGGGTAATTTACCTTAGTGATTGAGGAAAACTACGAAAAAACTCTAGCTAGACTGGTTGGCCCAGAGGGTTTGAACCTAAGACCTTCGGAATGCCGGATCCAACAGTTTCGTGATTATTGCTAACAAAGAGTATGTCAAATAGAGATATATTTCTTAATCCTAAACTTAAATCTGCAAAATATATCCTAAAATAACTTCTAAACATCTAAGTGAATATGTACGGAGCGAAAAATAAAATTTAGTTGTGAGAAAAATTGTTTAATTGGTATAAAAGTACTCAGTTTAAGTTGGAATAAAATACCTGTGCGTGTCGCAAGTAATTAATTATTTTAATAAGAATAAAACCATTTTATACACTTTAAAATCCTCTAACCCCCTCTCAAATACTCATATTAAGTGGGTAATTATAAACAGGCCAAGCTAAGTATCCATTTTTATTCTTGTTTCTTAATTGTATACTTGTTTAGATTAACTAGAGGGCTATGGCAAAATATTAGAGCCTTAGGGTATTGCAGGAGGCACTTCATCTACAATTCAGATCTAAGGCGTTTTAGTTTCTCTATGGCTTAGCTGAAGTATAAGAAGTATTATGTTTCATCCAAAACTTTAGTATCAACATCGCATAAAAAATATCTGCTTTCCAGTTCCTGAATATAAAAGAGAACTTTAAAAGACTGTCAGTGTTTGTAAGTGTGATTCTAAGTGCGTGTGTGCGCGCGTGCATATGAACACCGCTGTTAGGAGTATTACATAACCACACTCTCCCTTATAGCTTTCATATATATTTCTTTTGTGTTGTGCTCACAAGAATTTCTCAACGCACTCTTCTATAAACTATTTTCATCAGCTTATTCTTCTATAATTATACCTTGTTAACACATATAAAAAGGAACATTGTTACTCATTTACACTTTTTCTTATAGGTAGTCATAAGAACTAAACTAAAGCGGTAGTCAAATCTTTTCACAGACGATCGTAATATGATGGCTGTAATTATGTTCTCTTTGCATGAAAACGATAAAGAAGAGAAAAAAGAAATGTTTGGCGCTTGAGGCTAAAACAAGTGTAAAGCATTCAAAAATTGAAACCATTAGCAGAGAATAACGGAAACGCCAAACACTTTGATATAAAAAGCAGTGCTTTAACAAGATCTAGCAGATGTCTATGTCTTACAATTTACCAGTTATACAAAAGCTATTCAGAATAAAAAGGATTTAACAGGTTGCTGGCAGAAAATTGAAGCTATACATTTTATTTTTCATTTAATAGCATAAACGTTTATGGAGCTTTTTTGAGAGAGTCAAAATAACAAGAACAATAACATTTTTCAGGTAAAGGTTAGTTGGAAGCTGGGAGATTTTCTTCAAAATTTTCCTGTCAATCGTTGAAAAGTCCTGAGCCTAGGTACCAAAATTTGTTATTTAACTGATATTTAATGTTTTAGTTAATCTGTACACAGACAGATAAACAAAGATATTTTTTTCTAAAATTGCTTTTCTTTATTCAAAGTCCCTCATAATATGTATTTTCGATGAAATCCCGATGTTTAATTTTTGGATGGAATACAATATTTCCTCTACTTAATATTAGTATCTGCTAAGTAAATAAATTAGATAATGACTCCTCTATTTATATTACGTTTCTCTTGATTTTATGCATCTATAATTATTATCAGATTAAGCAAAATAATAGGTTCTACGCATTATAGAAAAACAAAATACCAATATCTAAAGCAAATGAATATTTTGTTAAAATTAATCATGTTGGAATATAACAAAATAACATATTCTACAATATGGTTTTATAGATTTCGCACAACAAACGTGAGTAAGAGTTAACAATAATTATTTCAAAGCGCTAATGCTACGAAGCAGTTGACATACGTTGGGTATTTAAAGGAGCTCTACATTAAAACAAAAGCTAAATTTCGTATCTCAAAGATTTCTCGGGTTTCTCAACATATTTTGATACCGACGTTCCGAGGATCGCCATCTTCTTCATCAATTCATGAGACGAAGATGATGGACATATTTGATTCGTCGGTACCAAACCTATATTTCCTAGCTGGAATCTCGAGGAATTTTGAGAGCTTTATTAAATGCTTATGCTCGCATGTTGAGTGTTCCATCATGTTGAAGACTTTATCACATTATTTATACAGAATATATATATATATATTATTTATCATGCAAATATACTTAACATAAAGCTAAAGATATTCCATTGAGATCCCTGAAGGGCAAGAATCTCTTAACTCTTTTTTGGCATGTGAGCCAAAATAAGTTTTCTTCTCTGTGTATTCATAAACACTAACCTTATTCCAATTGTTTAAAGTTTCATCTGATTTTATTCTTCTGTGATCTGATTTTGCTGTCACTGCACTTATTTGCATTTTTGTTCAATTTTATCCTACTTATTCGATTCAGTTTGGCTGTTTTATGTTATTCTTATTGTTGTCAAATATAAATAAATATATACAGGATTTAAATGTGCATTGTTTTAATTAAAATCGTTTACAGTTGAGACATTTTGGAGAATTTTTAAAAATAAAGAAAAGGTTGTTTGGGGTGCTGGTATTTCCTTGAAAATCACTCCTTTCATATTTGCACGGTATTTGAGTTAAATATCTATGCAATTTTTTGTTTATTCAGCCTCTAGCTTTCGAGTTAAGCTGTTCATAGATACACAAGCACAGAAAGTGTACTATATCCTATGGAAATGTTGGATGGAAATTAATACTTCCTCGACCTACCATTGGTAGCTGGTACGGAATGTAAAAAGAAAATAACTTAGAAACACTGACTGCACCAACTGTACTTCTAAAAATGTGTAACATTGGTTAGGCTTTCTCTAGTCACAAGTATTATTGGTTTTATATATCTAAACTTCTACAAAATATTCCTGGAAAAGCTTAATTTTCTATCTACTTCATGCTTATACTGCTAAACATTTTATAAATATTAACATGTTCCATTAACATGACTTTCTCTACATGCCAGCAACAAATTATTGTTAAAAAGCTTATGTTTCTATTTACTTCATGCTAATCGAGAAAATCAAACCCGAAGGAGGACGATGGATTTTTTCGGGTGCAAAAATCCTTAGCATGGCTTCCTTCGGAAGAGAAGTAAAGCCGTTAGTCCCGGAATAAAGTAGTCTTCAGAGGCTATTCCCAGAAAATTCAAAATATACATTTTATTTATCACGTAAATATTTTTAATATATGAAATTTTAATCAAGATCGTTAGAGCCATTTTTAGAAAATCAAAAATTTCAAAAAAAGTTTCATGTAAAGGTAGTTTGGGGTGGGGGGATTTTTCTCAAAATCTTCGTGTCGCATCCCTGGAAGATACTAAACTTAAATACCAAGTTTGATATTTTACCGACTTTTCGTTTTTGAGTTATCGTGTTCATAGACACACAACACACACAAGGACCTTTTTCTGAAAATCCTTTTTTTGGATACAGGGGACCCTAAAAGATGTATTTCCGGTGATACCTCGGTATCGAATTTTTGGGTGGAGTACAATACCTTCTCTATACACTATCTACATAGTACGTGTAGAGAAAGTAAAAAGTTTATGTGTTTCGTGGTGGGTGCAAGAAGGATACAAGGGGGTTGAAGTGATAATCGAATGCTTAAAAAAGGGGTTGTCATATACTGACCTTGAAATATAACGCTGTTTGCATGATATTGCGGGAAACAACTCATGCTGAGAGCACTTCAAAGTGCTGAAACATTCAAACCGAAAAGCAGCCCTTTGGAAATGGTCGATGCTACAAAAAGTTATCTAAAATAAAATGTGTGGTTTTAAAAGCTTCCTTTACACAGTAAATTTTGTGCTGTTATTTTATTGTAACGAAAGAAAACACATTCTTTGTTTTAAATATAGAAAACTTGTACGGTATTCGTATAAAAGTCAGCATGCATATCTGTTATGTAAATAAATACCTTAAATATGTAATACTGTGAGGGGTATTTTTGAAAAAATAAAAGTATTTCTCTATATAATGAGAGTTTGTAGTTTAAGAGATGTTCTTGTAAACCTTTGCGTCCTATTATTGGAAACGCTCGCCTGAAATAGGAATCTATCTGAAATCGATCTGAGATTTCATTTTTGATTTATGGTGTCCAGAGACGGAAAACAGACAGACACACATCCACAAACACACACATACTGACACTCGTGCACACAAAAACACACTGATCTTTTTCTGAAATGTTATTTTGGATTCAGTGAAATCTATGAACACAGCAGACGATGTAAACTGCGATATTGGCTGCTAGAATTTAATTTCTTTTAAGTGAAGACGCTGTTTTCTATCGTCTTGTCGAGGTAGAAATCACATCTGAATTGGATGCCCAATTGAAGTGACTTAGGTATGCGCGTGCATATGAAACAGCAAAAGGTAGGCTACACAAAAGGCAACACCAGGAGGGGCTACAGGTGTGGCGGAAACATATTTTTTTATTCTTTCAAAGTGAGGTAATCGTCCCCCACCACGATGTCGCCCGTAATTGAGGCAACCTATTGTCTGGGCTAATTCTCGTTCAACTGGAAACACATTATCGAATTATCATATAGATATCGACATTAAAATGCTGAAGAAGCCTCGGTCTCTGGTGCCGAATGTCTTGTAGCTAAACTCTCTCACTTTCCGGTAGGGTACGCCCCAGTCAGTCACTTCTTTAGCTCTTTAGTGGCTTATTTATATGAATTGAATTTATTTATAACTCCAATAGTTTTACATCTCAATCTAAAGAATCTTGTATGCTCCATTCACATGACTTTCTCTACCTATTCTGAAACAAACTATTCTTATAACATCTTATTCTTTCATCTACTTCACGCTAATCCAGATAAACATGAGCGGAAATTGACTTTTACATATTTACTTGTAGGCACAAGGGAAATAAGGGAATGGATGAGGCTAAATCGATAATCAAATCTTTTAAATGCTTGTCGCTGTATGATAATATTGACATCCCGTTATCTTTGCATCGCAAGGACTAAAATAGAAACACGAATGATGATCTCCCATTTGAGAAATGTATAAATACTAGAACATTTAAATCAATGACATGATTATCTCGGAAACATTAACTTCACAAAAAATGTATTTGTCATAAATAATTGTGTGTTTTAATGAACTCTACAACAAATACACCACAGCCCCTAATCCCACCAGTAACGTGAAAGGAGAAGCGAAAAGATAGGAAATGAGGTAGAAGAGGAACATCCCCAGCATGCGTTTTATAAACCAGAGAAAACTACGTACAACTAGTGGTGAGGTTAGCTGGACCCAGGTATCGAACCCAGGACTCCCAAATGCCTGCCTCGCCATGTTTCCACTACCATTACTGGGGTGCCATATCGCTTGATATATTAGCAACATTTGCAGAAAAGATTTTCAAACTTGTGTTTTCTCTGGTAAACGAGATTAAAGACTTTAAAGGGTATTGGTGTTACAAGCACGAACTTAGAGTCTGTCGCATGTTTGTTGTTCAATATTTCTAGGGTGTTTCTGCGTGTACCTAGAGACGATCTTTTGCAGTCGAAAGGAAAAATTAAAATATCTTTGAAACGCTAAACACAGCTATAAATTGTTGTAGAAAGGCAACTTCGAAAATACTTTTCCACAATTTTGCATTCTGCACCACGTAGCTACTTAGTAGGTAGAAAAGATATAACACTGCACCCAAAATTCGATTCCGAGACTTCACTAAAAATATGCCTTTTCAGATACACAAAATAAAAACTCTGATGTGTTCCATTCATATGGCTTTCTCTACTTCTCAGTAACAACTGTTAAAGTTTATTCTTCCATCTACTTCATGTTGCTCGAGATAAACGTTCCAGAAATGGTCTTATTAAAGTAGAAGAAAATACGCTAGGCTATAGCGATATTCATCTTTTAAACATGGTTGCTATATGATTGAAATCCATTTCTTTGCATTGACAAGAGTTGAAACATTCCGGTATGAGAAAGGTTTTAAGTATTTTAAAACTAAAACCAATAACAAGGAATATCTCAAAAATGGTCAACTCCAAGAAATAAATGTGCATGATATAAATTGTATGTTTTAACGAGATCTATATATTTTGCGTAATACATGTTGTCTATCTCTTACGGTTTATCAGTAATGTAAAATTCAGCAAAAGTCATCCAGAATAAAGAGGTTTTATAGGCTAATTCCGGAAACTTGAAGATATAAAATGTATTTGGCATGTAAATATCATAAATATATGACATTTTAAGCAAAATCTTTAGAGCCATTTTTGAGAAAATCAGTTTTTTTAAATGTTTTCCATGTAAAGAGCAGTTTGGGGTGGGGAATTTTCCTCAAAATCTTCGTACCGTATCATTGGAAGATACTGAACTTAAATATAAAATTTGGTATTTTACGGACTTCGTTTTTAAGTTATCGTGTTCACAGATATACGGACATATTCGGATCTGTTTCTAAAAATACAGTTTTATGCACCCTAAAACGTGCATTTCCGATGAAATCTCAACATCGAAATTCTGGGTATTTCTCTATAAGTCTATACATTAGCTACATAGTATACGTGTAGAGTAAGTAAAAGACACAGAGAGTGAGGGGGAGAGGGAAAGCAAATAATCCATGTGCATGTGTATGTGTGTGTGTGTGAACAACATAATTCAAAACCGAGAAGTAGGTTATACATTAACCTTGGTATTTAAATTGAGTATCTTACAAGGATACGTCACGAAAGTCTTCAAGAAAATCCCCAACCCCAAAGTACCCTTACGTGGAATTTTTCGACACCTCTGATTTTTCAAAATTGACTAATGGTTTTCATTGAAACATCAAATTTTTAAGATAATTTTATGACAGATAAAATTGACGTGAATTTTCTGGGAATACCTTTTGAAGCCTTATTCATTCTGGATGACTTTTGAACAACTGGTTAACCGTAACAGCTAGACAAATTCATATTAAGCAAAACTCGGGTCTCTTTAAAGCATACCATTTATGTCAAATTCTCTTCTTTTTTTGAGTTAGTCATTTTCAAGAACTTCCTTGTTATTGTTTTAAATTTTCGTATTACATTTTTCTGAGATTTTTCTTCTCCTGACCATTCATAGGGAAGAGAATTTCAAAGGAATCACATACCACTAGCTCTTGAGAGATTTTATTTTCATTGAAGCCCAGCGTATTACCCTTACTCATTGTGCCTACGAAAATATGTAATAAGACCACTTCTACTAAGTTTTACGTGAGTATTTAGAATAATAAGCTTTTGTAAGACGCTTATTTAAGAATGGATGAAAAAGTCACGTGAATGTATCACATCAGATTTTTAACATTCTTTCAGCAGTTCTATTTTAATTCACCTAATTTTATTGTATTTAATACACTTAAAATTAGTTACCTTTTCTTTTCATGCGTAATTTTCCCATTTTAAAGTAGTATTTACAATCCGCCAGCCAAATGAATTCAAAGAGCCTTCGAAAGCATAGCTTGGTATTGTTCCTCTTGACAATGCAGCTGAACAATGCAGCTGAACAATACAGAATGAATAACGAACCACATACTGAGACTATACTGGATCCGTTCTAACAACTTTTGAACTTTTGAATCACTTCGTACAACACGTAAACAGCAGTGTAATCGATATGCAATTACGTAGTAAATTGAATGGCTTGTATTTACAACTGTTAGTTAAATATAACACATTGTAATGGAATTATTAAACGAGTCCATTAGCGCATTTTGAAATTAAGAAAATAAAGAAAATATGGAATCTATTTCTACTCTTAGACAGGGGCCACATCTTGTGACTGCCTCCCGCCTTTGTTTAGCTCAAGTGTGTTTCTTATTTCGGTAGGCGTCTAGAAGCCTAACTTTATAATATGTTGTGATTTGTCATTGTAGCATGCAAACGTTGACCAAAGATGTGCTAATTGTTGACAAGTGCTGCATTCGGTCGTGTTTCACTTTTAACTTGAATCCATAGGCTGCATAGGCCTTCTGTGTGTGGTATATATTAAGTTATTTATTTTAGATCGTTTTAGAATTTAGGGTTAACTATAATGATAGGATGTGTTTTTTTTAGCACTGAGCAGCATTAAGTAAAAATAATTAAAACAGGGGTCTACCACCTTTTCGAACATTTTATCTACGTATACATGAATACTGTTACAAATTTTGTTACAGCTGTACAACCGGTATTCAAATTTGTGCTCCATCAGCTTAGCAAGGCAACAAGGGACCATTCTGAGTTGAGCTACAATAGAGGGAAGTAGCATTGTAAAACTTTGAGTATGTCATGGGGGGATTATGGAAACCGTGTGGCAGTAATAGTCCTTTACACAGCGGGAAAATCTTAAGCCTTCTCAGCAGGATGTTTGTCTATCGGATCCTTAACAGATTCACTGAAACAGTAACAATTACCTATTGATTTCAGGAAGAGCTGACCACGCACTATAAGAACTAAACACCTTAATTAAAGCATTCGAAGAAATTCGGTGAGAAGCAACTCAACTGTTCTCAACTGCCATTGATAGGCATTTTATCAAATATGGCAAAACCTTAGGTGGGTTGGATTGACTCACGAACGGTGTCCCTAGACACTGCGCCGCATGTAGACCCTAGGGAAAGGAGGGATCCGAAGGGCGATCAGGTCTGGATAACGACGTGCACAAGCATGACCTTTCTGATCCATGATTTTTTTCGGGGTTTCCCAAGTCACCAGGCGAATGCTCGGAAGGTTCATCACTCACAGAATTTCCTATCCATCATTTCCTTGTCATCTGTTTCAAGATTGAAGGACCAGGCGGCTGCGGTTGGTTTGTGGCTTATGTACTAGAGGTTTGTTTATTCCTGGTGTCGGCGTCATTGCAGGACCACTCTAATGGGACTCGCCTTTCGGGCTAGAGGCCTTTTGGGAAACCCCCGGAGGCTCGGGGCTTATGGGTGGGGCTCGGGTGGCGTCGGAGGCGTTCAATCAGGTCCCAATCCTATGGGGGACCTCCGAAAGGTCTCTAGCCCTAAAGTACCCAAAGGTGGTCCCGCTATCACGCCTATGCCAGGAATAAACAAACCTCTACAGCGCACAAGCCACAGTCACCTGGTCTTTCAACCTTGAAATAGATGACAAGGAAATGATGGACAGGAAATTCGGCGAGTGATGAACCTTCCCACCATTCGCCTGGTGATCCGGAAAGTCGCCCTCCGTGGTGTAATGGTTACCATGCTGACTTCATATGCCGAAGGTCGCGGGATGGATTTTTTCAGGCGTAAAAATTCTTAGCATGGCTTCCTTCGGAACGGAAGTAAAGCCGTTGGTCCCATGTCGTAATTTACGGCACGTAAAAGAACTTCAAGCCTGATAGAGAGGTCTTTGAGCAAAAGTAATCGGTCTTTCACGCCCAGTTTAGAATGGGACGCTGAGAACCACAGTAGTTAAAGAGCGTCCATAAATAAAACGCCATTTACTTTTTTTCCAATTCCATTTGATCCGGAAAACCTCGAAAAAACATGAATCAGAAAGGTCGTCCACGTGAATCGAACCCACTACCTGCCGAATGCGAGCCACACACGTTAACGCGGCTCTACCTCGCCCGTTGTACCTGGAACTATAGATCTATTGTATATTCAATCTGGTCTATAATGAGGGAAGCCATGAAGAGAATGTCAGATTGGCCGGTAATGTGTTTTAACGTTCGAATCCAAGCCATATACTACCTCTTGAGCCTCTTGAGCCATCCTTGAAATTAATTCCCTTCTCTGAAGTGGTACCAATAGAACAGTGATAATCTTTGGCCACATTTTGGGTAGCTATCCTTTCAGAGAGACACTACAGAACTGGCGATATAATAGCATAAAATACACTGTTGCTGAACTTTAAAAGTAAAAGCTCACTTTGTAGTTGAAGTACACGATTCTTTCAATACTGCTTCTCTCGTCGGTTAGACATACTCGCCACCCCTACAGACTCGTCATTTGGATACATCATCAGTCCAACTGTGAGAATGAGAAAGAATAAACAACAACCAGCTAAAACCTACGATTTTATCATTCCCTAATACCTTGAAAAGAACAATTTATCTTCAATTGAATTTACTAGGCTGTTTGGGGCAAGAGAAACTATTCCTAGCCACTTGCTAAATTTTGCAAAAGAAGTTCATTCTGAAAGCCCATTTTTTGTTCAATATTGTCGGTTTTGCCGTAAACCTCTTGTACTCGATGTAATGTATTACTTTCTCTAGTACGTATGTACAATGTGCATAGTGTATACAGAAGGTATTTTATTCCACCCAAAAATTCGATAAAGAGATTTGACCGGAAATATATATTTTATGTCCCCCTGAATCCAAAAAAAAAACTTTTTTAGAAACATTTCCATGTGTGTTCTGTACGTGTGTGTGTGTGTGTGTGTGTGTGTGTGTGTGTGTGTGTGTGTGTGCAACATAGCTCAAAAGTGAAAATTCGGTTTAATACCAAACTTGGTATTTAAGATCAGTATCTTCCAAAGATGTGACATGAAGATTTTAAACAAAATCCTCCCACCACAAACTACCCTTTATGTGAACATTTTTTTTTTAAATTTTCTTTTACTCAAAAATGGCTCTGACGATTTTTTTTAAGATGTCATAGGTTTAAGATATTTTAAGGACAAGCGAAATGTATGTCTTGCTTTCTTGGGAGCAGCCTCTGAAGCGCTCTTCTTGAGTTTTGCAAAAATTGTAAACTGTTAGACAGACAAAAAATTACTAACAAAAATGCACAATTTATGTGATGTATGGCTTCAATTTTAAACTAATTAAACTGTTCCAAAGCGGGGTGTCAACTTTCGTTTCATCTCTTTCGTTTTACTTCAGGATGCATTAGAGAACCGAATTTTCACTGTTTCACATAGCGAAAGCTTTTAAAAGATTTGACTGGCGATTTAGCTTAGTGTACTCCCTTATTTTCCTTCTAGTTACAAGCAGTAATAAGACAATTTCTGCTAATGTTTATCTAGTTTAGCATGGCATAGATTAAAATATAATATTTTGTAAGGAAAGTCTTTTGTGCAACAGCTAGAGAAAGTCATTTGAATGTAGCACATCATATTTTTTAAAGTATATGTTTAAATGAAGTTGATTCATTCCTCTAATAAGTATTCCGTTGACCTTTAAAATAGCATTTTCTCCTGTTTGCTAAAATGCAGATTTTACGCTTTAGTTTATTTTACGTTTTGTTTTCTTATGCTAGTCTTATATATAACAATAATAATTTGTAAAATATTAAACTTTGTCTACTTGGTAATCTCTATTTTTGGAAAAGGTGAAAGTTTTCTATTTATAAATGTATATTTACCATTAAGCGTATAAGAACAACTAATATAAGAGCATGGTTGTTAATTATTGTGCTTTCCACAGCTAATTTAACGGCGTTTTCAACATTTTTAATAGTGTAACACTTGAGTATCACATATACACACACCTGTATATGGTAGTTAAGCCTTAAGCTTGAAACGCCTGCTGGAGAAATAAAGAAGTAACGCTGTGGTTGCAATACGAAGGATGAGCGTTTCTGCCCATTAAAGAAGATAACAATCAGGTTCCCATTGTTTCTATACTCCCCTTTTTCTTTTTGATAATTGCCACGATAAAAGTCCCCATTAAACTTTGACAAACGAGCGGGCGTGTAGAGTTAACTTTATATTGCCACTCGCTGCGTTAAAATGGGACACTTCTAGTTTTCCTCGCGCCATGATTTATATTTCTTTTCACGGCACTTTCTTCATACCGTGCTCTTCGCTCATCAAAAAATCACCACAAGCCATTCCAAAAGCATTGCACTGCTTCCATATTGCACAATCAAGGTTTTTCTATAAGCTTAGCAGCCAAACCTCACGTGCAGACTTGGCTTCCACATAATCAGGAGGTTATGGGATGCATTCACATTTGGAATGAGTTGCATGGATCAGCCAAATGAGGCTGTGACAGTTATACGGAGTGACACTCCGGTATGACATTTATACGGAGCCCAGAACATTACCAGAAATGTGCAGATTTGGCTTCCAGGTAATCAGGAGGTCATGGGATGCAATCACATTTGGAATGAGTTGCTTGGGTCAGCCAAATGAGGCTGTGACAGTTATACGGAGTGACACTCCGGTATGACATTTATACGGAGCCCAGAACATTACCAGAAATGTGCAGATTTGGCTTCCAGGTAATCAGGAGGTCATGGGATGCAATCACATTTGGAATGAGTTGCTTGGGTCAGCCAAATGAGGCTGTGACAGTTATACGGAGTGACACTCCGGTATGACATTTATACGGAGCCCAGAACATTACCAGAAATGTGCAGACTTGGCTTCCAGGTAATCAGGAGGTTATGGGATGCAATCACATTTGGAATGAGTTGCTTGGATCAGCCAAATGCAGCTGTGACACCCCGGACATCTATACGCAGCCCAGAACATCCTCAGACATGGCCAAGCATAAACAGATTAGAATGTTACTCCTATATGGTTAGTAATCTGGGGCTGGCCAGTATACCGTAATGCATTTCTTAGAAAGTTGACGCGAGAGCAATACGGATTTGAATGTGGGGCTGTAAGTAAGGTTTTTGGAGGAGTGTGGCACTCCCTAATTAAGTTCACTACTGTTGTTAATATGACCGAGTCTGATGACTCAGGCGTTTCACCCGAGACTCACATTCGGGAGGTCGTGGGTTCGATTCCAGCGGCCTCTCTGACCCCTCGGCTTTTCGGAGGTTTTCGATGTAACTACGCGAAAACTGGGGAGGTTTCTCCATTCCCCCGAACTTCCTATCCATTAATTTCATCTCCATTTCATCTAACCGGTTCTTACAGGATCGTAAGTTCGGTGAGGACTGTGGTGCTGGTGCCCTTCCATGGCGGTAAATGCGTTTTGGAAATACAGCTCTCGGCGGCGGGATGACGTTGGAGACGGTTGTACGACCCAGGTTGTACAACCGGATCAGACCTGGGCTGTGAGCTCCTATCGCTCCCGGGGTCGAGATGAACCAACTGCTTGGGCTAGGTTAGGGACCCTTCACGGATCCGCGGTCCAGTTTCGGCCGCCCGTTGGATACTCTCATGACATCCTATCCTCCCTGCACCTGTAAGCCCCATGGTAGCTGCAGTGTGGAACCGCTTCCGAAATGACATACACACACAGTCGTCCTCCATGGTCCAGGGGTAACGCTAGCTTCTGGTTCCCTAAGTTGCGGGTAGAATGGGACGCTGAGAACCACAGTGTTCATAAATAAAACTCAATTTATTTTCGTACGCACTGATGATAGCTGAGTGTCAAGAAATGCTATTATTATTATTATTATTATTATTATTATTATTATTATTATTATTATTATTATTATTATTATTATTATTATTATTATTAGGATATGGAGTTCAGCGAGATCAAAAATCTGAGGTGTGTTCCACCTACGATTGCCCGGCATCTCTTAGCTGTCACGTGACCAGTATTCTCCCATTGGCTGCTGTGGTGGAATAGGCGGTTGGGCGGTACAACACATTTCTTTATTTACGTCAATATCTCCGAAGGTATTTTCATAGCCATATGAATCAAATATTCCCTGGGCATTTAGCTTATGAGTCCTAGTGTGTCAGTCCTACAAATACGGGGAGGGGAAGCCGATTATGAAACGAAACTTTGTACATAGAGAATGTATTGTTTGAACCTAAAACTTCGATACCGAAATTTCACGGGAAATACATGATTTGGGATCCCCTGAATCCAAAAAACCCATTTTTAGAAAAATGTCCATGTGTCTGTCTCTCTCTCTCTCTCGTGTGTGCATGGTGTGCCAGCATAGCTCAAATGCGAAAAGTCCGTTAAGTACCAAACTTGATATTTAAGTTCTATATTCTCCAAGGATACAAGAATATTTTCAAGAAATTTCCCCTCCCAAATATCCTTTACGTGGAAAACATTTCGAAAGTTTTGGTTTTTTAAAATCGGCTCTAACAATTTTGTTAAAATATCTTATATTTAAGGTATATACATGACAAATAAACTACCTTGAATTTTCTGGGAATAGCCTCTGAAGGCCTCTTTATTGGGATGACTTTTTCTAAATTTTACATAACTGGTATACCGTAAGATATAGACAAAACCTTACCGCACAAACATTTAGATCTCGCTAAAACACGCATTTTAAGTCTTATATATTTTTAATTTCTCTATACTCACTATGTACATAGTGTATAGAGAATGTATTGCACTCCACCAAAAAATTCGATACCGAGATTTCACCGGAAATATATGTTTTAGGGTCCCCTGTATCCAAAAAAAAGTATTTTCAGAAAAAGGTCCGTGTGTGTGTGCGTGTGTGTGTCCGTGTGTCCGTGAACACGATAACTCAAAAACGAAACGTCGGTAAAATACCAAACTTGGTATTTAAGTTTCGTATGTTCCAGGGATGTGACACGAAGATTTTGAGAAAAATTCCCCACCCCAAAGTACGCTTTACATGGAACTTTTTTCGAAAATTTTGATTTTCTAAAAAATGGCTCTAACGATTTTGATTAAAATATCGTATATTAAAGTTATTTACCTGACGAATAAAATGTATATTTAGAATTTTCTGGGAATAGCCTCTGAAGACTACTTTATTCTGGATGAATTTTTCATAACTACTAAACCGTAAGAGATGGACAAAAACTTAACACACAAAAAATGTAGAGCACGTTAAAACACACAATTTATGTTATATACATTTTTTTCGTGGAGTTGATCATTTTTGAGATATTCCTTTTTCTTGGTTTCAGCTTTGAAAAACCAAGTTAGGTACTTTACCCACTTTTCGTTTTTGGGTTATTGTGTTCACAGACACATGGACACATACACACGAACCTTTTTCTGAAAGTGCTTTCTTTAGATACAGGGAACCCTAAAACATATATTTCCGGTGAAATCTGGACTCAAATTTTTGGGTGGAATGCAACATCTTCTCTATATACTATGTAGATAGTACGTATAGAGAAAGTAAAAAAATCCATTCACATGACTTTCTCTACATCTCTGCAACAAATTATTGTTAAAAAGCTAATGCTTCCATTTACTTCATGCTAATTGAGAAAAATTAGCAGAAATAACCTTATTACTTGCTTCCTTATAAGTAGAAGCGAAATAAGGGAGTACCATAGGTTAAAGTGATAGTCAAAAGGTGGTTGCTATGTGACTGAAGCTCCTTTGTTTATATGGACAGGAGTTGACCAATTCCTGTATGAGAAAAGTGTAAGTTTTTAAAAGGTGAAACCAATGAAAAGGAATACCTAAAAAGCGATCTACTTCACTAAAAAAATGTGTATTACATACACTGTGTGTTTTATCGTGATCTACATTTTTTGGTAAGTTTTTGTCTATCTCTTACGGTTTAGCAGTGATGCAAAATTTCGTAAAATTCGTCCAGAATAAAGTAGTCTTAAGATGCTATTCCCAGACAATTCAAAATATACATTTTATTTGTCAGGTAAATATCTTTTAATATACGACATTTTAATCATAATCGTTAAAGCCATTTTTGAGAAAATCAAAAATTTCGAAAATACATTCCATGTAAAGGATAGTTTGGGGTGGGGAGATTTTTCACAAAATATTCGGGTCGCATCCCTGGAAGATACTGAACTTAAATACCAAGTTTGGTATTTTTTTGGTATTTTCGTTTTTGAGTTATCGTTCACAAACACACACACACACACACACACACACACACACACACACACACACACCGACCCTAAACATATATTTCCGGTGAAATCTCGGTATCGAATTTTTTGAGTGGAGTGCAATAACTTTTGTATACACTGTGTATATAGTAAGTGTATAGAAAGTAAAAATTATGTTGCTAATGTTTATCTCGAGTAGCATAAACTAGATAGAAGAATGCGTTTTACAACAATTTGTTACTGAGAAGTAAAGAAAGTAATGTGAATGAATACATCAAATACGTATATATATTACCTTCTCTAGCGCGTATGTGCAATGCGAGAGAAGGTACACACGGACCTTTTTCTGAAAATATTTTTTTGGATACAGGGGACCCTAAAACATATATTTCCTGTGAAATCTCGGTATCGAATTTTTTGGTGGAGTGCAATACATTCTCTATACACTATGTACATAGTGAGTATAGGGAAATTAAAAATATATAAGACTTAAAATGCGTGTTTTACTCCACCCAAAAATTGGATGTCGAGATTTCACCAAAAATATAGGTTTTAGGGCCCCCTGAGGCCGAAAAATTCATTTTAGAAAAAGGTCCGTGTGTACGCGTTTGGACAGCATACCTCAAAAAGGAAAAGACCGTTAAATATCAAACTTGGTTTTTAGGTTTAGTATCTTCCAAGAATGCGATACGAAGAGTTTCAAGAAAATCCCCCACCACAAACTACCCTTTACATGGAAAAATTTTATAAAAGTTTTATTTTCTCAAAAATAACTTTAATGATTTTGATTAAAATCCCTCATATTAACGATTTTTACACAACCAATAAAATGTAGGTATATATTGAATTTTGAAATCTATTTCTTTCCATGGCCAGGAGTTGACGGGTATTTTAAGTGTTTTAAAACTGAAACCAATAAAAGGGGATATCTCTGAAATGGTCCACTCCACGAAAAAAAAAAATGTAAATGACATAAATTTTGTGTTTTAACTAGATCTACAATTTTTAATTTGTAGCTTTTTCATGTCTCTTACTGTTTACCTACAAGTTATACAAAAGTCACTCAAAATAAGAATTTTTTATAGAAAGTCAAGATATACCTACATTTTATTGTTATGTAAGTATTTTTAACATACGGTGTTTTAATTCAAATTCGATAGAACATTTTTGAGAAAATTAAAAATTTCGAATTTTTTCTATGTAAAGGTATATTTGGTGTGGTGTGGGGGGATTTTTCTTAAAACCTTAGTGTCATATCCCTGTAAGATACTAAACTGAAAAACCAAGTTTGGTATTTTAACTGATTTTCGTTTTTGAGTTTAAACATGTTTACACGGACACCAGACATACACACACACATACACACATGCGCGGACCTTTTTCTAAAACGCTTTTTTATACAGGTCAAACGTGTATTTCTGGTGAAATCTCGACATGGAATTTGTGGGTGGAGTACACTACCTTCTCTACCTACTATGTATTTAGCATATTACATGTAGAGAATCTAAAAATCTGATGTGATACATTCACATGACTTTCTCTACCCATTTTCAACAAACTATTATTTCTTCCTATCCTACTACTTCATGACAATCAAGATAAGCATTTATCGATATTGATTTTTAGCATTTTTCCTTGAACGTACAAGTGGATAGGGCAATACAGTAAACCTTAAGCGATAGTGAAATCATTTATGGATGGGTCGTTATGTAATGGCTTTGAAATTCCGCTCTCTTTGCTTGACAAAAAAGAAAGGATAAAAAAAATAGGTTTTACCTCTTGAGAGAAAAGTGTGTGTTTGAAAATTCGAAACAATAACAAAGAATATCTCGGAAATGGTTAACGCTTTAATGAACTATACCTTTTGTGTAGTAATATATTAGTATCTCTTAGTGCCAGTTATACCAAAGACATGGGAATAAAGAGGATTTCAGAGGCTATTCTCAAGAAATGTACATAGTGTGTAGAGAAGGTATTGCACTCCACCCAAAAATTCGATACCGAGATTTCACCGGAAATATATGTTTTAGGGTCCCCTTTATCTAATAAAAGGTCCATGTGTGTGTGTGTGTGTGTGTGTGTGTGTGTGTCCGAGTGTCTTTGAACACGATAACTCAATAACGAAAAGTCGGTAAAATACCAAATTTGATATTTAAGTTTAGTATATTCCAGGGATGCGACACGAAGACTTTGAGAAAATTCGCCCACCCCAAACTACCCTTTACATGGAACTTTTTTCGAAAATTTGATTTTCTCAAAAATGGCTATAACGATTTTGATTAAAATTTCGTATATTTAAGATATTTACCTGACAAATAAAATGTATATTTTGAATTTTCTGGGAATAGCCTCTGAAGTCTACTTTATTCTGGATGAATTTTATGGATTTTTGCATAACTGCTAAAGCGTAAGAGATGGAGAAAAACTTACACACAAAAAATGTAGAGCACCTTAAATCGCACAATTTATCTTATATACTTTTTTCGTGGAGTTGATCGTTTTTGACATATTCCTTGTTTTTGTTTTCAGTATTGAAAAACTTATACTTTTCTCATACAGGAATTTGTCAACTCCTGTCCATACAAACAAACTTCAGTCACATTGCAACCAGCTTTTGATTATTAGTTTAGCCTATAGTACTCCCTTATTTCCCTTCTGCTTTCAAGGAAGCAGGTAATGAGACTATTTGTGCTAATTTTTTTCTCGATTAGCATGAAGTAAATAGAAGCATAAGCTTTTTAACAATAATTTGTTGTAGAGAGGTAGAGAAAGTCATGTGAATGAAACACATCAGATTTTTCTTGAACTTATCTTAAACCTTTTATACTTTAATCAAAATTTTAGTTAATTTTTTGAGAATATAAAAAATGTTAAAACATTTCCAAGAAATATTTAGTTAGGGTGGGGCGTTTTTCTTGAAAATCCACGAATGATACCAACTTTTCGTTTTTGAGTTGTCCTGTCTAGGGAAAGGCACACACTAACACGCAATAAACACGCAAGCACGCGCGCACTCACACACACACACAAAATGGTTGTTGCACCAATAAAAGTCCTTTTGCGCTTCCCGCAAAATTTCTTATAATCAGCGTAGTGTACAAATCCCGCATGCCTCTGGGTTGGCAGCACGGGGCGAATACGGTTGTAGTTAAGCAGATCGCCGTTAGAGTGCTGCATCTCCCTTGTAAATTGATCCAAGTGTTTTTGCTACAGAAAAAAAAAAGTAAAACTAGGAAAATAAAGAAAATGTCCCGTTCATGAAAGTAGACCGATGTTCTCTATTACCCTGCCCCACTTGTTACTGAGTTTCCCGTTGTTAATCTAAAATAATCGTTACTTGTGCTAAGTTGAACTAAATATACACACAACTGTAAATTTTACGTGGAATTAAACCTTAGTTTTAGGTTATTTAAACAAACAATTAGAGTAAAATTAAGTATTGATTACGATACCTTAAAAACCCCATATTCATTTATACTTTCTATAAATATTTTAAATATTTGACTTAAATAAAATTTAAAACATTATGCCTGAAATTAATTTAGATTATTTTCGTGTCAGAAATTTGGGCATGAATAACCAGTTTGTGAGATTAAAGTATTGATAAAATAGAGTACAATAAATGCAATGAAAGTATGTGCAATATAATAATTAATATGTTTTTAATTTTGCTCAACATAAACATATTTGACATCAGTGCACAAATTTGTTCATAACATATTTTAAGTTTATATTTTGCTATTTAAAGTGATTTTAGTACATAGTACACTTACAGCATGGCATTGATAGACAATTTAATCATACTTGCAAAATATTTCAATATTACTGAAGAGACTCAAATGTGAAGCTTCGGTGCCAATACTGCTATCCTAGGAGGCTAGTACCGAGTTACCAGTCTCTCACGATGATTTGCAATACTTAGATTGTAATTTTTACATCCTTTTAAGGGTAAATTTGAATACTATGAGATATGGATGCAATACCATCATATGACTCCGTGGCGCAACGGTAGCGCGTCTGACTCCAGATCAGAAGGTTGCGTGTTCAAATCACGTCGGGGTCAACTGACTTTTGTTGTTGCGGAAAATGGAAGAGTATATCGTTAGGAAGCAGCAGTTCAAATTGTAGCAATTGTAACAAAGTAATACAGCAAAGAGCAATTCTGTTGTATATCTCTCTCAGATGTCAATTATCTGATCAAAGTCGAATCTCTGCTTGGTATTAGTCTAAGTGAGACCAGATTCCTTGAATTAGAGAAAGTTCTGTATCACTTTTAATTTTAATCTAGGGTAATGTGGCTGTATACTGACTAACATCCTTACGCTAACCTCAGCGACAGTTGAATTAGTTGCGTTATCCAAAATACACATAGTAAACGTGTAAGTTTTGCTTTTGAGGTTGATAAACAAAGAACAAATCTCTCAAATGAAGTGAATACAGGAAATACATTCATAAGTAAAGTACCTTCTATGAGTTGGATTTGTCCGTCCTAATAATTTATTGTTCACTAAAGAAGCCTCACTGAGCGGAATAAAAGCCTTAGAAGAGTGTGATGCATAAATCAAAAGGTGTTAAAATATGCATCTTAAAATCTGAAAATTATGCATAATTTTTAAAATGCACAACAGAAACAGAGAGAGAGAGAGAGAGAGAAGAAATCACATCTTTCTAAGATATTGTTAACTTATAGAATAATGTATGACACAAATTCCATTGATTTTGAATCTGATTTTTGCAATAAAATATTGTAAATATTAAATATTTTGTCATAGATGTAATTATTTGCATACAATGATGAATACCCTCAGCACATAACTATTCTCGAGTTTTAATCTAGACTCAGAGATTTTATAAAGTCATTTTATAAAGTGCACACTGACATGTAACTTTTTACTTTCCAACCATCTATTAATAGTTAAGACAAAATTTCGTATTCTACCAACAAATGGTGTTTTTGGACTCAGGAGCCATCAAAACATGGCTTTCCGGTGAAATCTTAATGTCGAAATTTTGGTTAGAATACAATCCTTCTCTACCTATAATTACATTGTGAATGGTAGATACATTAAAAAAAAAAAGCTAAAATTAACCAAAGAAAGAGTAGTTTGGTGTGGGGGGGGGGTGGAGTTTAGTGAAAAAGTTAATACCTACCTACCAAAGTTGGTTATTCGATGTTGAGTTATGCTGTTCCCGACAAAAACACACACACACACACACACACACACACACACACACACACACACACTTTTTTATGCAAAACAGGTTTTTGACAGGTTTTTTTTTTTTTCAATTATGGAATGCCCTGAAGCGGAAATTCCCTTTCCGAATTTTCATAGATCATTTAGGATTGTTGAAGAGTACCTAACTGTAGCCAATTTAAATTTTGAATTCAGGAAAGTTACATAGTTATCCTTTTGAATAAAAATACTTTATATTTTCTCTACTGCTTATAGTAACTAGGATGATTGTAGTGCAAAAATCCGTGATTTTACACGTTCTAACACTCCCTATATCCAGAAAGAGAATTTTTATGAAATAATTTAATTTGAGTGTGTCTATGTTTCTGTCTCTCTCTCTCTCTCTCTCTCTCTCTCTCTCTCTCTCTCTCTCTCTCTCTGTTTGTCTATCTGTGAACACCAACACCTTCAAATATTTCGACCTGATGAAATTTTGGTTCCCTTTTAGGATTATGTTTAGGAATCCAAATCATAGCAGGCCTATTCTTAGCAATACATTATTCAGTTCATATTGATTTAGCATTCTCCAGAGATCATTCTTAAGCTTTTTATAATAATAGTAATAAAAAGAAGAATATAACTATTGTAATTACTCATGAAGTAGACCATGAAATTAAAGAAACAAAAATAAAATTGAAACATAGTGACCATATACATTTTAAATGGATAACTTCCGATTTTGTGTCCATTAGGCAAATTAAGAATCCCTATATTCAGTACTAAAAATCACTGCATTGGCTATACTCAACTCTTATTGAGAACTTTCGACTGTCCTCAAGACTCTCGGCTATGATTTGCTCTACAAGAGAGAAAATTCAAAAACGAAAAGTCGGTTTAACACCAAACTGGTTTATGTTCAGTACCTCGCAAGGTTGCGACACGAAGATTTTCAAGAAAATCCGCCCGCCCCCGCCCGCGCACGCTCACCTTCTCTTTACTGGGAGCATTTTTTTTCTCGAAAATGATTTTCGCAAAAATGGTTGTAACGGTTTTGATTAAAATACCATATGTTTATGATATTTCCATGACAAATGAAATTTATATCTTGAAATTTAACTTCTGAAGCCCTCTTCATTCTGGTTGAATTTTATATAATTGGTAAACCGTAACAGATAGAAAAATCATAGTACAGAAAAAAATAAACCCGATTAAAGCACACAGTTCATATCAGATATTTTTTAAGTTCATCATTTCAAGACATTTCTCGTTATTGGTTTAAAACTTCTAATTTTACTTTTCTCAAATGGGAAGTCATTTCTGATATTGGAACCAGCTTAGCGTATGTTAATAATGAAGCAAAAGTGGTAGAGAAATGTTTACATGGATCATTCGAAAATTAGTGTCAATAATAACTATTTTATGGTACTACCAGCAAATAACTAAAGCTGATAATATGTGAAAGGGCTAATCTTTGAAGTACAGTTTTATTTATAAATCCCATATGCAGTGAATTTATAGACTGATGGTATAAAACATTTTCAACAAATACGAACAAAGGTTCCCAGTTCGAATTCCGGCTACTAGAGACAAAAATGTTTTTAAAATGTCATATAATATTACAGGAAGTTTGTGGTGGAGAGACGCTATCTGATCGACGCTATCTGGCCAGATATGTGAGAGCATATATGTTCATAAAAGCATGAAGCTGGCAGACCACAATCAGGAAATGACAATGTCTCTAGATATGTGAACGCTGCTACTGATGGAATAATACCGTGCGGTGCAATACAATAATGTTTGTCCTAGAAATTCCCTGTAATAATGTATGATATCAAAGAAGTATTGTCAAGTGACTTTGATCAATAGCTTAACTCGTATTAATATTTCTGCCAAACACTAAAGATATATAGAATTACATTCACTACCTAAAAAACGGATGTGTTCCATTCATATGACTTTCGCTATCTGTTCTACAAACAAACTGTTTTTATAAAAGATTATTCTTTTATCTAAATCATGCTAATCGAGATAAACGTTAGCATAAATGCGCTTACAACTTGATACCTTCTAAGTAGAAGAGAAATAAGGGAATATATCACCAGGCTGAAACGATAGTCAAATATTTTAAAAGCTGGCGCTATGCGATTGTCATTGTAATTTGGTTCTCTTTGCATGGTCTGGAGTAAAACAAAAGAGACGTGAAACGAATGTTTCCTGTTTGAATATTTTAAAATTAAAACAATTAACAGAGAATATATCGAAAATGGTTAGCTTTATAAAGAAGTTGTATACGACATAAATTGTGTGTTTTAACGCGATCTACACTTATTGTGTAGTATGTTTTTGCCTAGATCTTAAGGTTTATCAGCTATGCAAGGTCATTCAGAATGAAGACGACCTCAGGAAATATTAGAAAGAAATTCAAGATAAACATTTTATTTGCCCTTTAGATACTTCAATATACGATATTTTAACCAATTTGTTAGAACCATTTTTTTTTCGAAAAATGTTCCATGTAAGAGGTAAATTTAATGGAGGGATTTTCCAGAAAATCTTAGTGCCATATCCTTGAACTGAGCTACTAAGTTTGGTATCCAACCGAATTTTTTTTGAGTGACCCCCCCCCCCTACAGACAATTACTTTTTTCTAAAAATGTTTTTTTTTGGCAGGGGGCGGATTCAGGGTTTCTCAACACATGTATGGAGAAATTCGGTATCAATTTTTGGGTGGAATGCAATATCTTCTCTATCTACTATATACAATGTGTATTTGTATGTACTACAGAAACCAATAAAGCAGATTATTCAAAATATAAATTGGTTAATTGGATAATATGTAATCCTCGTGAGTTTGTAATAGTTGCCTTCTCAGTGATGCATACAAGATTTGTTTCTGGGTATGAACATTGTCCAGAAATATCTTTTGTGCTCCATTCACATGACTTTCTGCTCATCTCTGTAACAAATTAATGTTCAACAGCTTGTTCTTCTATCTACTTTATGATAATCGAGATAAATATTAACAGAAATTGTCTTTATTGCATGCTTCCTTGGAAGAAGAAGGGAATAGGAGGACATACCAGGCTAAAGCGATAGTCAAATCTTTTAAAAGCTCGATGCCATGTGGTTGAAATCCGTTTCTTTGCATGACCAAGTGTTGACAAATGTTCCGTATGAGAACAGTATTTTAAAACTGAAACTAATAACAAGGAATATCTCAGAAATGGCTAACTCAACGAAAAACAATCTGACGTGTTCCATTCACAGGACTTTCTCTACACATCTGTAATAAGTTATTGTTAAAAAGCTTATTCTTCTGTACTTCAAGCTAATCGAGATAAACACTGGCAGAAAATGTGTTATTACTTAATTCCCTATAAGTAAAAGGGAAACAAGGGAACACACTAGACTAAACCGACAGTCAAATGTGGTTGCTATGGGACTTCTTTACATGGCCAATCGTTGACAAGTTCCCATGTGAGAAAAGTTCAAGTATTTTAAAGCTGAAATCAATAACAAGGAATATATCTCGAAAACGGCCAGCTCCAAAAAAAAAAAAAAACGTATATGACATAAATTGTGTGTTTTATTGAGATCTACATTTCTTGTATAGTAAGGTTTTGCCTAACTCTTACGGTTTATCAATTATGCTAAATGCAATAAAAATCATCCGGAATAAGACGTCTTCAGAGGCTATTCCCAAAAAATTCAAGATATCTATATATTTTATTTGTGATGTAACCATATTAAATACAACAGATTTTAATCTAAACTGTTAGCGCCATATTTGAGAAAGTAAAAAATTTCGAAATTTTTTCCATGTAAAGGGAAATTTGGTGTGGGGGGATCTTCTTGAAAATCTTCATGTTGCATCCTTGGAAAATACTGAACTTAAATATCGAGTCTTGTATTTAACGGACCTTTAGTTTTGGAGCTATGCTGCTCATAGGTACATTCACGGACAGACCGACGGACACACACACACACACAGATACACATGGACATTTTTCTAAAAATGTTTTTAATGCATTGAGGGGGTCCCAAAACATGTATTTCCGGTGAAATCTCGGTATCGAATTTTTGGGTGCAATACAGTACCTTCTCTATACACTATGTACATAGTGCGTGTAGAGAACGTAAACGTGTTTTAACTAGATGTACAATTCTTGTGCAGTAAGTTTTTGTTTCTCAGTTAGGCAAAATTCATTCAGAATAAGGAGATCTTTAGAAGCTATTCCCAGAACATTAAAGAAATAACTTTTATTTGCCATGTAAATATCTTTAACATACGATATTTGAATAAAAATTGTTAGAGCCTTTTTGAAAAAATCAAAATTTTCGAAATTTTTTCCATGGGGTGGAGGATTTTTCTCAAAATCTTCGTGTTGCATCCTTGGAAGATACTACAGTTGAATACAAAGTTTGGTACTTTACCGACTTTTCGTTTTTCAATTATCGTGTTCACAGACACACGGACACACTCACACACACACGCGGATTTTTTTAAAATATTGTTTTGATACAGGGGACCCTAAACCCGGTGAAATCTCGGTTGCGAAATTTTGGGTGGAATGCAATACCTTCTCTATACATTACGTAAATAGTACGCGCAAAGAAAGTAAAAAGGTATAGTAAAAACATACTTTAAAGAAAATTTCGTGCTAGATTCGGCCCCCTATTTTCCAACACTACCGTTTATAAGGTAAATTGTTAATGAAAACTACTCAACTTCCCTAGAAAGTTTCCCCAATTGTATGAGCAGGATAATTTAGGTGACAGCTTCTGGGACTCATCTTCGGAAGTTTTGGATCCAACTCCAGTTGTAACATTTACCCATAGCTTGTTGTTTTTTCTTGGTTTTCCCAGGACGGTAATGAATTCTGTTGTGGATTACACACTACTAAATATGTATCTGTTCCTCATTTCTGAAGCGGCAAATAAGCAATACGCTTCTATCCGCCAAATTGGATGTACGGTTAACTCTTGATAGCTTATAATACGAGTACATTTATTTACAAAGTTTAACTCTGATATTGAATTTTTCAGAGGTGTCGATTTTGCATAATTTACAATTACATGTCCAAAAATAATTCGCACAGTGTGCATTCTTAAAATATCCATTTATATTATTTTTACTGCATTGCATTTCTAATTACTATTATTTTTTGATTGTATGAAATCCTCCCCGGATAAAAGGTACGAGTACTGAGGTATCTTTTCAATTCTGACCTAAACTTTCTTTTGTTCATATATAATTCCTTTGTAGAAAATGGAAGTGAATTAATAAAACCTATACCATTGCATTATATCCCTTTTAGAATGTCTACAAATTATTTGTTGGTCTCTGTAAGTTCTGTCTGCATATACGAGTTGTTGTTGTTATGTATAACTACATTTTTCTTTTAGCCTTTCTGGGTTATTTATTACAAATAACAATACGGTTACAATCTGTATATTCGCAGGCTAATGGCAAAATTCAAAACATTTTGAACAGTGGTGTGTAGTGAGTTTATTGTCTTGCCCCTGCTATTATACTTATTACCTTTTTTTGCATAATAAATAATGTTTTTGGCATGTTTCGAAATGTTCTAGAATATTACGTATTTTATAGGTTATCAATGTATGAAAATAAGCACAATTGGCTGTTTTAGAATGCTTTTATTTATAAGGTGAGTTAATGATCTGACTGAAAAATATGAGAGCTCAGTTTGGGTAAGATATAATCAATATGGTGTTTCCAATTCATATTACGATCAATATCTTAGAATTTTATATTGATAACTTCTGCAATAGAACGAAGTGTTTTCAAACAAAAGTGGGCGCAAGGTTCTCATTACAAATACTCCCTAACAATTACGTAAGCAGACGTGCTCCAGATTATAGCAGCACTTGAGCAAACGTGCCGTATCTAGAAAATAATATCACTTTTGCCATGCAGAGTTTAGCAATGGAACGTTTTCTTATGCGTATTTGAGAAATCCCTTTCCTCAATATTCATAAGTGCAAACAAAATAAGAGAGAGACCAACATATAAATAAGAAAGTGCATGACAAAGGACCGACGCAGATGGCTCAGGCGTTTCGTCTGGGACTGGCATTCGGGCGGTCGTGGGATCGGTTCCCTCATGGGTCTTTCGGGAATATTCTCGGATCACTGGCGAATCCTGGGGAGGATTCTTCATTGCCCCGAACGTCCTGTCCCTTCATTTCACCCAACCGGTCTCTTTCAGGGTTACAAGTGTCGACGAGGACTGCGGCAAAGGCACGATTTCATGGAGGTGACTACGCTCTGAAAATACAGCTCTTGACGACGAGATGGCGTTAGTGGTTATCTGCGGACTCAGTGGTCTAACAGGGACTGAATGGTGGGCTCCTGGCGTTCCCCGCGTTGGGATGAAGAACTGCTTGTGAACTGTTAGGGTCCTTACACGGCGTCTCTCTCCCTATCCGGATGTCGGCCGCCCTCTGAAATTACACTCATCTCTTCCCTTCTCCAAGGGTCTGACGCACAATAAGTCACGACTGCAACGTGGAATATCCCTCTCAATGTATACACACACGTAACAGAGGAACTAGCACAGCAACGATGTGTTGTGGGGTGAAAATAGCAATATGACTATTTGCTTATTCTGCTACTAACCTACATAAGTAGAGAAAATATTACATTCCAATTAAAATTCGATGTGCAGGATTCAGTGGAAGTACACCTCAAACTGAATTAAATACTTACAACATTCGAATTCTTGAAGTTGATAACAGAGCATAGATCATTAATCACCGTTTGTCCTTACGCGTATTCCACTCATAGCTTCGATACCGATTTCATCGGAAGTACATGTTTAAAAATACATTTAAAAAGAGTCCGTGTGTGTATGTGAACAGCATAAGTCAAAAATCGGTAAATATCAAACTTGATAACTAAATTCAGCATCTTAAAAGGACACGACAGAAAGATTTTCAATAAAATTCCTCCATCCGAAATTTACCTATAAGTGGAAACATTTTCGAAAATTTTGATTTTCTCAAAAATTGCTCAAGGATTCCGATTAAAATACTGCATATTACTTTTGTTTTCATAGTCGGCTTACCCTCCCCGTATTTAGGTCTGACACCCCCCTATGACTCACAAGCGGATGCCTAGGGGTCAGAAGCCTGTCGGGAAGCCAACGAAACGAAACCACTGAATGGAGAACCTGGAACGAGTGGTCGACCCGTAGCGAGGCATGAGGGTGAGAAAGTGGATTTTATGAAATGCAAGCGAAATGGATATTAGGAAACGTGATGATGTAGCAATTGGTGGAATTGGTGGCGGGGGAAACCGGAGAACCTGGAGAAAACCCACCCAAATTCCGCTTCGTCAAATACAAGTCACACATGCGGGTACTTGGGATCGAACGCGGGCCACCTAGATGGGAGGCAAGCGGTGGAATCAGTCAGCCACGACTGGAAGACGTAAAGTATTTTAAGGATGGAATATAGTGGCTCGCTTTTAAACATCTGACTATCGATTTAATATCCTATATCGTCCTTGTATCTACATTGAAATGTGTTATTTAACATGCAAAGAATTAACACATCTCATATGAAGTATGCAGATAGAAATATTAGCGTTTTGTAAAAATGAGTTGCGCAATCAACATAAATGATTAGGATGGGTGAGGAAATTCGTGTGAATGTAATATAATATTTTTCATCGTTTCTAGCTGGAAACAAGTAAGCTCAATAAAATGTGGAATAAAATATAATAAATGAGATATTACCATTACACGCTAAAGAATAAGTATGTATACTATTGCTTCTCCTACATTTACTATGATGTCGGTTAAGTGGACTTTCTATTCCTTTGTTTCATAGCTGAGAGAGAGAGAGAGAAAGAGAGAGAGAGAGAGCTCGTTACGGAGGGGTATTCCACATTGCAGCCGTGAGCTTATTGTACGTCAGACCCCTGGAGGAAGGATGAGATGAGTGTAATTTCAGAGGGCGACCGACAACCAGACAGGAATCCTAACAGTTAACAAGCAGTTCTTCTCGACATGGGGAGCACTCGGTTCCGAATAAATCACCGAGTCCGCAGACAACCACTAGTGTCATCCCGCCTCCGAGAGTTGTATTTCCAGAGCACAGTCACCTCCACGAAATGGTGCTTCTGCCACAGTCCTCATTGACACTTAAAACACTGAAAGAGAACAGTTAGGATGAAATAAAGGTACAGGAAATTCCGGGGAATGAAGAATCCTCTCCAACATTCCCCTAGTGGCTCCGGGTAAACCCCCGAAATACCCATGGGTCAGAGAGTTCGGCCGCAGGAAACCGATGCCAGTCCCAGACGAAACGCTTGACCCACCTAGCTCCGTCAGTACAAAACAAACCAAATCTTTTTCGGTGTTTTTTGACTAATCTTGATGTATAAAACATATCATTTGCAGACACAACTTAATTTCTTTTAAGTAAATAAATAACAACTTAGTCATATAAACACAAAAACGGTTTTGACCCCGACGTGATTTGAACACGCAACCTTCTGATCTGGAGTCAGACGCGCTACCGTTGCGCCACGGAGTCACCTACTTAAGCAAACGTGTAAGTACCGATACTTGAAGTGAAGGACAGATGAGGTAGCATATATACTTAATAGTGGTAATCTTTCATTCACAAAACTTTCCCTACATATCTGTAACATATTCTCAAAAGGCTTATTCTTCTCTCTTTTTTATGCAACTGACACAAACATTACCAGAAATGGTCTTATTACTTGCTTCCTTATAAGTAATAAAAATCTGATGTGTACCATTCACACGACTTTCTCCATATCCCTGCAACCAATAATTCTTAAAAAAGCTTATACTTCTATTTACTTTATGCTAATCAGAAAAAATTAGCAGAAATAGTCTAATTAGTCGCTTTCTTGTAAGTAGAAGCGAAATAAGGGACAACCGTAGGTTAAAGTGATAGTCAAAAGCTGGTTGCTATGTCATTGAAGTTCCTTTGTTTATATGGATAGGAGTTGACAAGTTCCTGTATGAGAAAAGTATACGTTTTTCATAGCAGAAACCAAAAACAAGGAATTTCACAAAAACGACGAACTCCACGAAAAAAATGTATATAACATAAATTGTGTGTTGTAATGTGTTCTACATTTTTTGTGCAGTAAGTTTTTGTCCATCTCTTACGGTTTAGCAGTTATTCAAAATTCAGTAAAATTCATCCAGAATAAACTACTCTTCAGAGGCTATTTCCAGAACATTCAAGATATACATTTCATTTGTCAGGCAAATATGTTTAATATCCGATTGTCAACAGGACTTAAATAATAACAAATCAATGATCTGTAAAGCGCACATGCGCTGATCGATCAATAAATCATTAAAAAAAAATAATAACAAAGTATTGAATAACTTGGACCTTTAATAACGGATATCTCTTAAATGTTTATGCCGCAAAAAAGTTATTTGAATAAGTTGTGTTTTAAAGAGATCTACATCTTTTGTGTTATAAATTTTCGACTAGTGCTTAACATTTACCAGTCATAAGGGAATATAAAAAAATCTATCAAATGAAGAGAACTTTATAAGCTATTTCTAGAAAATTCAAATACACATTTTATTTGTCATGTATATGGTATTTTAATTAAAATCGTTTGAGCATTTTTTTCAGAAAATCAATTAATATCGAAGAGTGTTTCACGTAAAGGATAGTAGAGGATGGATAATTTTGTTAAATATATTTGCACTTTGGAAGATGGTGAACTTAAATACCAAGCATGGTGAAATCTCGGATCGCAGTATTGAATTGTTGTACCTACTATGTATTTTGTAAGGATCCTCCACCCCAGCCAGAAATCGAATTCGAAATACTTAGGTTGAGAAGTCAGAATTACTCTACTGCAGAAGTGTTATGAATAAGTATACATATGAGTAGCCTATGAATAAGTAATTACATTTTAGCGGTGAAAGAATTAATGGAGTAGACCAGCAGGATGGTTCAGGTGGTAACCTCTCTGCCCACAATCGGAAGGTGTATAAATACTGGGTCTTCAGATTTATTCGGCCTTTAGCGCTACTGGGTTTAAGTGAATGACGTCATTATTAGTTTAGCAAGCCCTTTGTCTCAAAGGAGAGGTGCGAAATTGAGCGTTGGACTGCATACTTTGCCGACTTCCTAAACAGGTTGATATACTGAGCGGTGCAGAACTGTTTTTCACCAGGACATTTTGTGCGTTCTTTGCACGTGAGCTGCAAGTGATTACCGATAACAGAATTTATGTATAAGTGCTACTTTCGGACTGTGCCATTTAAGCTCTCTCCTCGTTACCACAATTGACCAATTATTTGAGTTACCTTACCTTAAAAGCTGTGATTGCGAGTTTAGGGGACGCAATCGATTACACGTCTCATTTCACTAAGGTTACCTCGAAACTGTAGACATCCACCCCTTCTACTCATCGTTCGCTAGTCCTCTGCAAGAGACAATGCGTGTTAAATTCACTGCCTAGTATTGATGTCATCGCAGACAAACAACTGGCGGCAAAGGCGGAATAAATCTGAAGATCCTATATATAATATACATATTTTACAATTACATGATCACGATGTTGTTTTGCAGGCATAAGCTTTGGAATAAAATGTATATACCTTTGTAATTGAAGATGTTTTGTTGTAGTACCATTTGTGTCTACCCATCAAGCGCAAAACTAAATTTATTCAACATAGACTATGTAATAACTGTTTAGCACATTCTCGAAAATAAATTAAAGAGTGATATACAGAGTTTATAAAGACAATCAGCAAAAATTTCAGTTTTAATATTAAGGGGATAATGGTTTCCTTTAAAGGATTATAGTTTCTATTACTTAAATGTATTCTAAGTGTATACTAATTACATTGCACGCATAAATTTTATCACTTGATGTTTTTACTCGTACCCTCTCTAGTAACTTCAATAAGTAGAGAAAGTATTGCATTCAAACAAAAGTTTGAATTTCACTGGAAATATGTCCATTGAGACATCTTGAATCTAAAAGGTTATTTTTAAAAAAAAATAGAATGTGTGTCTGTGAGTGTGCGAACGTGCGTTTGTCGGTCTGTCTGTCTCAGCGAACAGTCTGTAAATTAAATCATGTGAAACACATTTTTACTTTCTCTATACGCACTATGTACATAGTGTATAGAGAAGGTATTGCACTCCACCCAAAAATTCGATACTGAGATTTCACCGGAAATATATGTTTTAGGGTCCCCAATATCCAAGAAAAAAAGCATTTTCACAAAAAGGTCCGTGTGTGTGTGTCCGTGTGTCAGTGTGTCCGTGTGTCTGTGAACACAAAAACTCGAAAACGAAAAGTCGGTAAAATACCAAATTTGGTATTTAAGTTTAGTATTTTCCAGGGATGCGACACGAAGATTTTGAGAAAAATCCCCCACCCCCAACTACCCTTAACATGGAACTTTTTTCGAAAATGTTGATGTTCTCAAAAATGGCTCTAACGATTTTGATTAAAATTTCGTATATTAAAGACAAATAAAATGTGTATCTTGAATTTTCTGGGAATAGCCTCTGAAGAGTAGTTTATTCTGGATGAATTTTACTGAATTTTGAATAACTGCTAAACCGTAAGAGATGGACAAAAACTTACTCCACAAAAAATGTAGAGCACACTAAAACACACAATTTATGTTATATACATTTTTTTCGTGAAGTTCGTCGTTTTTGAGACATTCCTTATTTTTGGTTTCTGCTATGAAAAACGCATACTTTTATCATACAGGTACTTGTCAACTCCTATCCATTTAAACAAAGGAACTTCAACAGAACAAAAAAAATTAGATGTGTACCATTCACATGACTTTCTCTATGTTCCTGCAACAAATTATTCTTAAAAAGCTCATACTTCTATTAACTTCATGCTAATCAGTAAAATATTAGCAGAAATATCCATATGTCTTGCTTCTATATAAGTAGAGGTGAAATAAGGGAGTACTACAGATTAAAGTGATAATCAAAAGCTGGTTGCTATGTCAATGAAGCTCCTTTGTTTGTATGGACAGCAGTTAACACATTCCTGTATGAGAAATATATAAGTTTTTCATAGCAGAAACCAAAAATAAGGAATGTCACAAAACGACGAACTCCACGAAAAAAATGTATATAACATAAATTGTGTGTTTTAACGTGCTCTACATGTTTTGTGTAGTAAGTTTTTGTCTATCTCTTACGGCTTAGCAGTTATTCAAAATTTAGTGAAATTCATCTAGAATAAACTACTCTTCTAGTATCTTGAAAAGACGTGACACGAAGATTTTGAGGAAAATCCCCCCTCCCCATCAAATTAGCCATTAAATGGAAAAGTATTCGAAAAGTTTGATTTTTACTTTCTCCATACGCACTATGTACATAGTGTATAGAGAAAGTATTGCACTCCACCAAATATTCGATACCGAGATTTCACCGGAAATATATGTTTTAGGGTCCCCAATATCCAAAAAAAGCATTTTCACAAAAAGGTCCGTGTGTGTGTGTGTGTGTGTGTGTGTGTGTGTGTGTGTCCGTGTGTCTGTGAACACGATAACTCAAAAACGAAAAGTCGGTAAAATACCAAACTTGGTACTTAAGTTTAGTATCTTCCAGGGATGTGACACGAAGATTTTGAGAAAAATATCCCCAACCCCAACTATCCTTTACATGGAACTTTTTTCGAAAATTTTGATTTTCTCAAAAATGGGTCTAATGATTTTGATTACAATTTCGGATATTAAACATATTTACCTGACAAATAAAATGTATATCTTGAATTTTCTGGGAATATCCTCTGAAGAGTAGTTTATTCTGGATGAATTTTACTAAATTTTGAATAACTGCTAAACCGTAAGAGATTGACAAAAACTTACTACACAAAAAATGTAGACCACGTTAAAACACACAATTTATGTTATATACATTTTTTCGTAGATTTTTTTAGATATTCCTTGTTTTTGGTTTCAGCTTTGAAAAACTAAGTTTTCTCATACAGGAATTTGTCAACTCCTGTCCATACGAACAAAGGAACTTCAGTCACATAGCAACCAACTCTTGACTATCACTTTAACCTATGATACTCCCTTCTTTCGCTTCTACTTAAGAGGAAGCAAATAAGAGTATTTCTGTTAATTTTTTCTCGATTAGCAGGAAGGAAATAGAAGAATAAGCTTTTTAACAATACTTTGTTGCAGAGATGTAGAGAAACTCATGTGAATGGAACACATAGATTTTTTTTTTCATTCGTTTTGTACATAGGACAAGACTGTGAGATCCCGAAGGTTCAGGGTTCGATTTCCGCCTGGGGCGGGGAAGTTTTCTTTAACCAGAATTATCTCCTATCCTCCACAGCGTCTGGAAGTATACATATAGTAAGAGTGAATGTGTGAGTGTGTTTGAGGAAAATGAAACAATATGATCTTAGATGTTAAGGAGGCTATATAAATGAAACACTAAAAAAAGAAAAAAAAAATGTTAGAGATAAACCCTACGATCTAATTCGGTATACATTGAATACAGAAGAAGGTACGGAAAGTAAGGAAGAAACAATAGCTGACAGTGTGTGTGTGTGTGTGTGAGAGAGTAAGACAGAGGAATCCCCTGCAGTTGCTTAACGCGAGCAGAGCTGGTTTGATCAATGTTACTCAATGCGGGAATAAATAGGCCGAGAACGACAAAGGGGGAAAACATACAAGATTGACCTTGGTTATCGACCTCGATATATTTTCCGCGATGGCTAAAGCTGTTTCGTTTTCCTGAATATGTAACACCTGCGTTCTGAGTAAGAGTTCAATGGCAATGTTGTCCTATGCTTTGCCGGATACCGCAGTCCCCGGTTCTTTTTAACGGGGAATACCTGACACAGTACAGTGCAGGAAACTAATGGTTTACCAAACATACAACGATTCTGTTCATACATTATGCCATTTATTTCTTTACAGTTATTTCCGTTAAGCTTCTACGCATAAACAGGGAACAATGTTCTGCTTCTATCCGGCATTAATTTTTACTTTCTCTAGCCCCGCATGTACAATGCACATAGGGATAGAAACTTATTGTATTCCACCCAAAAATTCGATGTGGAGATTTCACCGGAAATATATGTTTTGAGGTCCCTCGAGTCTGCAAAAAAATCTTATGTGTTCCATTCACATGATTTTCTCTAGATCTCTGTAACAAATTATTGTTAAAAAGGTAATGCTTCTATTTACTTCATGCTAATCGAGAAAAAATTAGCAGAAATAGCCTTATTACTTGCTTCCTTGTAAGTAGAAGCGAAATAAGGGAGTAGCATAGGTTAAAGTGATAGTCGAAAGCTGGTTGCTATGAGGCTGAAGTTCCTTTGTTTGTATGGACACGAGTTGACAAATTCCTGTATGAGAAAAGTATACGTTTTTAAAGCTGAAACCAAAAACAAGGAATATCTCAAAGCCGATCAGCTCCACGAATATATATATATATATATATATATATATATATATATATATATATATATAACATAAATTGTGTGTTTTAATGTGCTCTACATTTTTTGTGGTAAGTTTTTGTCCATCTCTTACGGTTTAGCACTTATGCAAAATTCCGTAAAATTCATCCATAATAAAGTAGTCTTCAGAGGTTATTCCCAGAAAATTCAAGATATACATATTATTTGCCAGGTAAATATCTTTATTTTAATCAAAATCGTTAGAGCCATTTTGGAGAAAATCAAAAGTTTCGAAAAAAGTTTCATCTAAAGGGTACTTGAGGGTGGGGGGATTTTCTTGAAAATCTTCGTGTCGCATCCTTATAGATATCAAACTTAAAACCAAGTTTGGTATTTAACGGTCTTTTCGTTTCTGAGCTATGCTGTCCACACATACACACACACACACACACGCGCGCGCGCGCGCGCGCGGACCTTTGCTTTTTTGGATTCAGGAGGACCCAAAACATGTATTTTCGGCGAAATCTCGGTATCGAATTTTTGGGTGCATTACAATACCTTCTCTATGCACTATGTACATAGTACGTGTAGAGAAAGTAACAAATTATTAAAATATCCTGTGTGTGTGTGCGCGCGCGCGCGTCTGTGGATGATATAGCTCAAAAACGAAATGGCCATTAAATACCAAACTTGGTATTTAGGTTAAGTATCTTCCAAGTATGCGACACCAAGATTTTCAAGAAAATCCCCCCACCTTAATCTACCCTTAATATGGAAACATTTTCTAAAATTTTGATTTTCTTAAAAAAGGCTCTAACGATTTTGATTAAAATACCGACTATCAAAGATATTTAGATCCCAAATAAAATGTATATCTTGAATTTTCTGGGAATAGCCTCTGAAGACGTCTTTATTCTGGATGAATTTTGCCGAAATTTACTTAACTGCTAAACCGTAAGAGATAGACAAAAACTTACTGTACAAAAAATGTAGATCTCATCAAATCACAGAGTTTATGTCTGCGTTTTTGTTGTGGAGGTAACCAATCCGGAGACATTCCTTGTTATTGGTTTCAATTGTAAAGTACTTATATTTTTCTCAGACAGGAAGTGTCCGTTTTTCTTTTCTTCTACTCCTGATCAAGCAAAGAAGCGATTTGCAATGGCAATCGCATGACAGCTTTTAAAACATTTGACTATATCTTTAGCATAGCTTATTCCTTTAGATTCCTTCTACTTATAAGGAACTAGGTAATAAGAACATTCTGCTAAAGTTTATCTCGATTAGCATGGTGTAGAAAGAAGAAAAATCTTTTGTAAGAAGTTTGATTGTAGAGCAGCTGGAGAAAGTCATATGAGTGTAACACATCAGATTTTTTTTTTCGTGGCTTCGTAGTTTTGGACATTTAATAACATGACCCATCGGTCCATTTTAAACCTAAAAGAAGTACAACTGAAAATAGACGATAATAGCGATTGCGCTGCAATATATGCACAAATAGTGAAAGTAGCTAGACTGGATGGCATTCTAAAGCTATCTGCTGGTCTAGTGGTAGGGTTGAGGCTGGAATGCTATATTCCTCACGATATAAGAAATATCCTGAAGTAAATACGGGCTTAAGGCAGTGCCCAGCACGTAGTTGAAGTGAATGTTTTCATTGGCCTGACCGCAGCACCCAATCTAAGAGTAGAAAATAGATCTCAGTTTACTTTCAAAATTCATTAATGATTTATTTTCAATAAGTTGCGTTTATACTTATTTGACCGAACCGGTTGCTCAGGAGCTTCGTCTGAGACCGACATTCGGGAGGTCGTGGGATCGATTCATGCGGCCGACATCTTTGCCCTTATGTTTTTTTTCGGGGTTTTCTTGGGTCACTAAGCAAATGCTTGGGAGGTCTCTTCATTCCCCCGAACTTCCTATCCCTTCATTTCATCTACATTTCACCCAACCAGTCTCTTTCATTTTTTTTAATTGGCCTTCAGGCATAACCTAATTGTCATCCGGGGAGAGAGAACGACTTCCATAGAACATAAACACATAACACTAAACATCCATCCCCATAGCGGAATTCAAACCCGCGGCAGAGCGCCAACAACCCTGCTACTGGGACCCATTCTTGAAGGACTGCGGTGGTGACTGCGCTCTGGAAATACAGCTCTCGGCGGTGGGATGTCTCTGGAAGCCGTCTGTAGACTCAGACTGGGTTCCTAGCACTCCCCGCGTGGGATGAAGAACTGCTTGGAATCTATTAAAGACCCTCCACAGCGGCTCTTCTTCCGTCGTCTGGTTTCAGCCGTCCTTTGAAATTAAACTCATCTTATCCTATTCTCCAAGGACCTGACATCCAATAAGCCAATGGCTGCATTGTGGAATCCCCTCCGAATTTTACATTGTTGTTCTGTGAGTGTCACTTGGTTAGACGCTGGCCTTCCTGTCCCCAGGTTGCATGTTCAAATCCGGCCCAGTCCGATGATTTTTAAGTGTGCTTAAAGGCGATAGCTCCTATAGGTTTACTGGTATACATTATAAGAGCTCCTACGATACACAATTTCGGTATTTTGGCGGTATGATCATTGCAATTCACATTTTTTTTAAATAACTGTAGGATACGTGCGCGAAATATGCCTTTCAATTGTATATTTATACCTGTATATGTCTGAATCTTCTGTCAAGATTTCATATCACAATAACTTCATATTCTGTATAGTATAAAACATATATTGCATAATTATTGGCAAAACGCAATTTATTGAGTTACATGTCAATGAAATTAACTTCCTTTATCAGTTGCAAAGGAAAATATCCTGAGAACTAATGAAAGCTATGTGCTATAGAACAACTATTGGGGCAAACACGCGAGGCATAGAGATATTTGCTAGGAAGTGCGCACGGATTTTTAAGACATTAATTAGTGTGCATAGGATATGGAAGAGCAATACGAAGCAGACTCACATAAAACGCTTAAGATGATAATGATTCTGGTGAAGTGCAAGAATAGCGAAGATAAAGAACAAAGCCTATAAATACATTCTTTGCTTCATGACACAAGATAAGGGTTCGTTTAATGAGGTCATAGTCAGTTTCTATGACGAGACAAGCTATTTTTACTTTTTCTAGCCCCATATGTACAATGTACATAAGGATAGAGAAGTATTGTATTCCACCCAAAAATTCGATACCGAGATTTCACCGGAAATGCATGTTTTAGCACCCCTATATCAAAAAAAAAAAAAAAGCATTTTCAGAAAAAGGTCCGTGTGTGTGTGTGTCCATGTGTTTGTGAACACGATAACTCAAAAACGAAAAGTAGCTAAAATACCAAACTTGGTATTTAAGTATCTTCCAGGGATGCGACACGAAGATTTTGATTTTCTGAAAAATGGCTCTAACGATTTTGATTAACATATCATATATTAAAGATATTTACCTAACAAATAAAATGTATATCTTGAATTTTCTGGGAATAGCCTCTGAAGACGTCTTTATTCTGGATGAATTTTGCCGAAATTTACTTAACTGCTAAACCGTAAGAGATAGACAAAAACTTACTGTACAAAAAATGTAGATCTCATCAAATCACACAGTTTATGTCTGCGTTTTTGTTGTGGAGGTAGCCATTTCGGAGACATTCCTTGTTATTGGTTTCAATTGTAAAGTACTTATATTTTTCTCAGACAGGAAGTGTCCGTTTTTCTTTTCTTCTACTCCTGATCAAGCAAAGAAGCGATTTGTAATAACAATCGCATAACGACAGCTTTTAAAACATTTGACTATTGGTTTAGCCTGGTGTATTCCCTTCTTCCTACTTATACGGAACTAAGTAATAAGAACATTGTGCTAATGAGTACCACGATTAGCAAGGTGCAGAACAGCTAGAGAAAGTCATGCGAGTGTAACATATCAGATTTTTTTTAACAAATTCTTGAAACAATGTATTATAACAAGGGACTAGATGAAGAATTCACGTAATAGTAAGGTGCTCTGTTGTAAGACAAAATCAAGCGGTGTCGTAGGTTTTATTTTCGTTTCGTAATCGGCTTACCCTCCCCGTAATTGTAGGACTGACACCTTCCTAGGGCTTACAAGTCAATGCCTAGGGTTCAGAAGCCTATCGGAGAGCCTACGGCACGAAATCACAGAATGGAGAACTGTTACAAGGCATCGGCCCGTAGCCAGGCATGAACACGAGGAAGTGGATGATATGAAATATAAGCAAAATTGATTATTGGAAAGGTGATGATGGAGCAATTGGTGGAATGAGTGGCGGGGGAAGCCAGAGGACCCGGAGAAAACCCACCCAGACGCCGCTTCGTCCACCACGAATCCCACACGCGGACGCTTGGGCTCTAACCTGGGCTGCCTAGATGGGAGGCGAGCGGTCTAACCACTTACCCACGGCGCCGCCAGGTTTTATTTTAAGGGACTCAAATATAAAGCTTTCCAGTTTGCAACGGAATCATAGTATGTTCTTGGATTCTACATTTATTTATTGTTATTAATAAATAAAAGAAACAAACGTTTAATTTTTAAAATGTTTTATTCGCATCATCTTCTATACCCATTCAAATTATTAAAGTAAAACTAGTAATAAAAAAAACAGCCTTCTATCTGCTTCGCGTTATTTCAGATAAACGTTTGTTTTTTCTTTCGTTTATTCCAGATAAAAGTTTTTGCCTATCTCTTACGCTATACTAGTTATACTAAAGTTGTACAAGTCATATTGAATGAAGAGGTCTTCAGAAGCTATTCCTATTGTTATAAAGATATCTTAAACGTATGATTTTTTTTTTAAATCAAATCATTAGAGCCCTTTTAGAGAAAATCAAAATTTTCAAAAAACGGTGCACGTAGAGAGTAGTTGGGGTTGGAGGGTTTACCTGAAAATCTTATATCGCACCCTTGAAAAACACTGAACTTAAATGCCATTTTTTTCTAAAAATGCTGTTTTTGAATTCAGAATACCCTAAAACATATATCTCGGTATCGATTTTTTGGGTGGAACACAATACCTTCTGTCTATAATGTACTTTCTAACATACGTACTAAAGCAAAGTAAAAATGCATCCAATACAAATTGTGTACTTTAAAGAGATCTGCATTTTTTAAGGACTAAGATTTTGTATATTTTTTACGATTTACAGTTATGCAAAAGTTAAGATACGCATTAAGATACACATTTTATTTGTCATGAAAGTATCTCAATCATAATGGCATTTTAATTAAGTTAACATTATGATTAAAATACCATTTTTAAAAAATCAAAATTTTGAAAACATTCCTTGAAAACATGTTCCATGTAAACAGTAGTTGGAGTGCGGAATTTTCTTAAAAATTCTTGTTACATCGTTGGAAGATGCTTTTATATTTAAATGAATTTTGTTTTTAAGTTATGGTTGTACAGACACACACTCAGACGTAGTCACATACATATACATACACGTAGACTTTTCTATATTTTTTATTCAGGGGACCTCAAAGATGTACTTCTTGGTATCGAATATTTAGTGGAATACAATAACTTCTCTACCTACTATCTACCTATATTGTTAATGGAGAAAGTAAAAAAAGATATGTGTTAAATTCAATTACTATCTCATTACAAGAAATACACAGAAATATAATAGGATCCAAAGCCAGAAAAAAAAAACACACACACACACTATGCAAATACGTCAGCAATTATAGGCTCTATACCTACAATTATTATATTTTACTTCTGTAAGCATGATAGTTCTTTAGACGATAGTTATAGTCCTTAGATCGTGTTCTAAGAGCTGCGGGTTACTAATCCTATTTTGTAACGTGTTGTCTATAGTATTTTATCCACATTCAGAGTATTTGAGTATATGTTTTGTATTTAGTAAATTTAATGGTATTCATTTATTGCGGAAACGATAGTTAATGGAAGGACCATTGTGGGCTTTGGAAAAAAAAAAAACACAATAAATCAACAAACATTGTAGTTATATTCTGCAATTTTGGATGCTAGATTCATGTGAGAATTGAAGGTAAAAGAGAGCGAAGGCGATTTTCGTGGTTCATCAGGAACAATTTAAATACAGTCCAAGATGCATCTATTAATATACTTCCAGAAAAGTCAAGGACAGTTTATTTATGTAGTTACATGAAATGGTCATATTAAACTGTATTTTATGTTTTATTGAACCTGTAGAATGTTTCTTACAAGAACATGTGCATCGCAGATGAACATACTATTTTTACTTTCTCTACATGTATTATGCACATAGTTTATAGATAAGGAATTACATTCCAGCCTAAAATTCGATATCGAGATTTCGTCACCCTCCGTGGTGTAATGGTTACCATGCTGACTTCGTATACCCGGCGGAGGACGATGGATTTTTTTGGGCGTATAAATCCTTAGCATGGCTTTCTTCGGAAGTGAAGTAAAGCAGTTGGTAGATTTACGGCACGTAAAAGAACCTCAAGCCTGATAGAGAGGCCTCTGAACAAAGTTAAGCGGTCTTTCACGCCCAATATAGAATGGGACGCTGAGAACCACAGCAGTTAAAGATCGTCCATAAATAACTCGCCATTTACATTTTTTTGATATCGAGATTTCCCCCTGAATAAAAAAAAATTAGAAAATGGTCCGTGTGTGTCTGTGTGTGTGTAGACAGCATAGCTCAAAATCGAAAAGACCATTGAATACCAAACTTAGCAAACCTGGATTTAAAAATGTTTTATTTATGTAGAACGAAGGCCCGCGCGCGCGAGTGTGTGTGTGTATGTGTGTGTGTGTGTGTGTGTGAAAACATAAATAAAATCTGATGTGTCCCATTCACTTGCCTTTCTCTGCAACAAACTGTTGTTAAAAAGCATATGCTTCGATCTTCTTCATTCTAATCGAGATAAACATTAGGAGATGCTTTCTTGTAAATAGTAGGGAAATAATGGGAGTAGGCTAAAATGATAGACAAATCTTTTAAAAGCTGGTTGTCATGTGGATGAAATCAGTTTCTTTGCATTGAAACGAATATATTAAATATATATATCTGACATAAATATGTGTTTTAAAAGATCTACATTTTGATATAGTAAGGTTTTGTCTACCTTTTACGGTTTACCAGTTATGCAAGATATAGAATTATTCAGCCAGAATAGAAAGGTCTTCAGAGGCTATTCCCAACAAATATACGAAATACATCTTATTTGTGATGTAAATATCTTTAATATACGGTATTTTAATCCAAATATTTAGAGAATCATTTTTGGAGAAACAAAATGTTCGAAATTCTTTTTCCATGCAGTTTGGGGTGGGAGGATTTTCCTCAAAATCTTCGTGTCGCATCTTTGGAAAATAGTAAATTTAAATAACAAGCTTGGTATTTTACCGACTTTTCGTTCACAGACACATGGACAACAAGAACCATTTTCTAAAAATTCTCTTTTTTGGATACAAGGGACCCTAATGCGTGTATTTTCGGTGAAATCTGGTATCGAATTTTGGGTGCAATAAAATACCTTCTCTATACATGTGTACAAGTACGTATAGAGAAACTAAATACTGCTTAACTCAAAGAGTGCACCCCCCCCCCTTGGCGGAATCGACTAGAAAAGGATTTCGGTTTATAATGGTTTTAAATGAAAACAGAATGCGTGAAATCGAACCGAAAGGAATTGGTGGCAAAATTATTTTATGTTCTACAGCTGGAGTGGAACTTTTTTTTTTCGTTTTTAATCGTTAGTTATCGTGAGACTTCGTAGAAATTAAAAGAATGCGCAGTGTTGTTAAACATCAAAGTTCCTTGCTTATTTGAAGTTAGGTATGGAACAGGCCTGGCGAACGTTACTCCCAAAGTGTGAAGCTCTTCTCCTACTTCCCCTCCATTAGTGACCTCCAAAGCACAGTGACGGCTTTATGTGTGAGGTTGCCACAGCAGCTTCACAAAATACCGAATCCGCTGCTAGAGAAAACCGGTACCACGTGGCGCGTGTGTATGTATGTGTGTCAATCGTCACTAGGAGAAGGCGAACTCTGTTCACACTTTGGGTGTAACGTTCGCCAGGCCTGGGTGGAATACTGTATCACGTTAAGTTTGCAATTGTACAAAATGAACAAAGAAAAGCTAATACGTTGAAAACTATCCAAAGTTTTATGACAAAACAATTAGTGTTATTAAAATTCTAGTACACGTGATAATACTTGGAGTGAAATTAGTAATTAATTGGAATCATGTGTGAAACTCGTTGAAAAGATCATGAATCCAGTATTTCCGTTTCTTGTTTCTATTACTTATTTCTTCATTTCCAGCCTCTTCACATACATGTGATAATGCTATTAAGCGATCCTTTTGTGAATCCATAAGTATACATATATTTACTTCATTTCCGCGCGTTTATTCAGTTCGATTCGATTTGATTCCGTTAGATGAGGGCAGCAGGAGGAGTTTCGGTTCTGTTATGTTCGATTCAATTCCGTGTGGTGGAATTGTCGTAGTATAAATTATAGAAGCTTTATAATCTATTTATTATAAACAAAAGTTTTATATATATATAAGAAGAAAAGAAAAGGCAGGCAATATGTTCCAAACGTGAGTTCACTGCAAAAATGCTTGTGAACGGAGAAAGTTCGAGATTCCTAGCCCACTTTTCGTAATAAAGTAGCGACATTCCTTTCTCCAAGGTTACATAATAAAACAGTATACATGTCTCGAAGGTTTGTACCTAGTTCTACCAACGGAAAGACATATTTACCCGTAGGAAATAAAAATAAATATTTTGTTTTTTAACGATGCTATCAATTGCCAGGAAGATATCAGCACCGCCGATGTGCCGGAATTACGTCCCGTAGGAGTTCTTTTACATGTCAGTAAATCTACTGTCGCTTTTAAGCACACTTAAAAACCACCGGTCAGGTCCGGGTATGAACCCCCGACCTTGAGAACAGTAAGCCAGCACCTAACTAGCTGAGCTACCCAGACCGGCTTCCCTAGGAAGCTGAACGTGTTTTCACATTAATCAAAAATGTGTGAGAAGCGCCTCCTTATAGAATATAGATGATCTCACGGAAAGATAACAGAAAACGCTACTCTGTACAATATATGTATGTGAGAAGGGGAGCCAATCAGAATCATGATAAATGTCGCATAATATCCACAAAACGTAAAATTAAGCAGTGGTGGAAGAAGAATGCCATATGACGAAGACATGCTTTTGTACTGCGGCACATATACCTACCTAGTGGAGCCGAGGTGCGAGTATCCTGAAGAACTTCAGGCCTTAGAATTGAGGGGGTCAGTGCAACAGTGGTCTAACCCATATTTTTAAAAGAAAAGAGAAAAACTCAGTTAAACACTTAGAGTTGCCAAAATTGTTTAAATATTACTTTACTCTCTTCTTCTGTAAACATCTCTTGGCACTTATGTTCGCAAGCACATGGTGGGCACTGTTTGCGTAATTCGACTTTCTTTGCTGTTCTGCTGAAATATTCCTCTCCTGAATTTCTTTTCCATACCATGATTCCTCATGCCTTATACGTGTTCTGCCATGGTTTGCCACAATTTCAGCATGATTATCAACATTTTTGCTACCAGAATCATTATTACAAACATTAGCATTAGCCATATTTGTTGTTGTTGTTACACGTCGTCAAGATACTGACCTCTCATTGGCCGTTTATGGTTAGACGACAGTTGCACTAAAACAGGATGGATTTTCTTCTGAGGGAACATTTTAGTAGATGTAATTTAATATACTAGAAGGTTTTCATCAGATTCATATGGTGGAGAGTTAGTTCACACAAAATCTCACAGATTGCATCAATATCGCAAATTGGGTGTTAGTGAGGGTTAGCCCACTGTTGCGCTGACCCCCTCAATTGTTCAACTCTTCCGACTTAGTATTACCGGACGCTCTCAGTGTAGGGAGAAGAAAAGCATATTCTTGTATATAAAACGGTGGCGAAGGGAAAGTAAAATAATGCTAATGGAATTAGAAACTAAACTAAATGCTAATTAGTCGGTGAGGTATCTAAATAATTATAATCAGGATGCAACCACATCCTAATGTACCAGAAGATTAATACCTTAGGACTAAAGCGTAAAACTATTTTAACAATGATTTTAAACTGCATAAAGAGGTAGATGCACAGATACAAATAGACGAATAGAGATGCGTTGAGCATAAATACAATAGTATATTCAGAGAAATTTCTATGTGATATATTTATTAACTGTTGATAAAATGGGGCAATTCAATTTAACAATGGCAAATGAGGCCACTTAAGCTCCCCTTAAATTTCGTAAGATTACCATGCTGTTATGGTTTTGTATATATATAGGAGTACCCAAGTATACAGAGTAAAGTGCATAGTCTTTATTTTTTTATTTATTTATTTCCGTCGTTGCTTTTTGTTGTGTATTCCCCACGTAGCCTACATTGCCAGATGAAAGTTGTAAGAATATTATTAAAGAACATTAATAAGGTATCCTATGTACAATGAAATTGCTTATCAAATAATAGTAAAAAAAAAAAATAATAATAATAATAATAATAGCAATAATAATAATATTGCAGGAGATTATTAAATGTACAAAATATCTCAATGCTCATAAAATGAGTACTGGAAAAGAACTAGAGTCGATTATTGAAAACATCAAGTACATTGTGCTGTATTTGATGTGCTGAAGTTGTTAAATTTTACTAACATATTATCTAGTACTGCAAGAAATCTTCCCAAATTGTATAAATACGGGATTTATAAATGGTTTCACTGTCGACTTTATAGTATCTGGTGTAAGTTTTAGACGGCATCGTGGTAGTCCGAGTTCAATTCCAGGGACCGCATGTAGTAGTTATGGTGGATGAAGCGGCCACTGGGCAGATTTACTCCAAGTACTCCGGTTTTCCCCGCCATTCATTGCATCATTTGGTTCATCATCACCTTTCTTATCAACTATTTCGCTACTTCCTGGCCTTCACACCAGGTACTGGGCTGATCCCCCATTCCTGAATAGTCTATCTGATCATAGATATCTGCTCCTCATCATGCCTCTGATCCCAGGCATTGGCTTGTAAATCTTGGGGTATGTACGTTCTTCATATGAGGGTAAGCAATGGAAAGAAAGAAGTTATTCATTTAGAACTTAATTTTTGTACCCCACGAGAACCATCTAATTATTCAAGCCTTGGGCCATTGAATTGATTGAGCCGAATTGTATTTAACATGAAAACGACGATAATAGAAAGAAGGGCTAAAAACAATAAAAATTTTCCATGAATTTGATAGCAAGCTTTTAGGAAATGAAAAGATAGCCCAGTTTTCAGAACTGCCGACGTAAGTAAATGCACCTGCAGTGTGGCTATTCTTGACCGTGACCGCACACTCCAGCTTCAGTATATAAGGATAACAACAGCTGTTACGGCTTCCATTCGAGAGATAGTCATGAGGAAAGTGTTGTGCTTCTTTCTATTGCTGCTGGCATCCAGCTGGTCTGCTGATAACTCCCCGGTCGTGAGGACATCTCATGGTCCCATAAGGGGCAGTACTTTGACCACTATACAGGGGAAGACTATAAATAGCTTCAGAGGTATACCGTTTGCTAAGCCTCCAGTTGGCGACCTCAGGTTTCATGTAAGTTCCTGTTTGTTAATCTATGCATGCATAGCTAAATCTTCAACGCGTGGCACTTATCTTAGTCTCCTACTGAATAACAATCATGCCATTATCACTCATTTTCATAAGTTGTTCATTATTTGTATGTAGAAGACACTAATTTTATATCACAATAAATATACCTTAAAACATATTAATACAAATTTTGCTGTAGACATGCTGTTGAAATGACATTCAAGTGTTTAAAAAATATTATATATTCCATACACAAGACTTTCTCTACATCTCTGCAACAAATTATTGTTAAAAAAACGTATTCTTCTATTTATTTCATGCTAATCGAGAAAAAATTAGGTGAAATGGTCTTATTATTTACTTATTGTAAGCGGGATGAAAATTAGGGAGATCCATAATCAAATTTTATAAAAGCTGGTTGCTATGTGATTGAAGTTCCTTTGTTTGTATGGCCAGGAATTGACATATTCCCGTATGAGAAAAGTATAGGTAAGTATTTTAAAACTGGAGCTCCAAACGGCCACCTCCACAAAAAAGATATATAACATACATTGGTGTTTTAACGAGATCTACATTTTTTGTTAAGCAAGTTTTTGTCTATCTCTTACGGTTTACCGCTTATGAAAAATTCCGCAAAATTCATCCAGAATAAACATCTCTTCTGAGGCTATTCCCAGAATATATAAAATATACATTTTATTTGTCATGTAAATATCTTAAATATAAGAAATTTTAATCAAAATCATTAGAGCCATTTTTGAGAAAATAACAATTTTCGAAAAAAAATTCATGTAAAGGGTAGTTTGGGGTGGGGAATTTTCTTGAAAATCTTCGTGTTGCATCCTTGAAGACACCGAACTTAAATACAAAGTTTGATATTTAACGGACTTTTTGTTTTAGAACTATGCTGCCCTCAGACAGATAGATAGACACACACACTGACAAACGCACACGTGGATATTTTTCTAAAAATGTTTTTTTTTTATTCAGGGAGTCTCAAACATGTATTTCCGGTGAAATCTCAGTATCGAAGTTTTGGGTGCAATACAATATCTTCTCTATACACTATGTATATAGTACGAGTAAAGAAAGTAAAACCGGACTTGGACACATGTTCTTCGCTTAACCTCATGACAAAAAAAGGACTGCCGTTTAATATGGCAAAGAGTATCACTTAAAAAAAATAGCCGCCCCAAATACTTTGAAAACTGTTCCCCATAGTTACTTGAAATAAATGTTAACTATATTGTTAATGATCAGTACATTTCTCTAAATTAATAACATTGTAATCATACTTTGTAGTTTCTTTATACGTAGAAAATGACTTGACGTTGACGGGAAATTTTCGAAAAACTCAAAATATAGGTTTTTTTTAAAACCATTTAATATCTCAAATCAGTGATATTTTAATTAAAGCATAGATTAAAAATACGTTACTTATGAAATGTTAGTATCTTTCGCTACTGAAAATATTTGGCTTGAACTCTAAGATATGAAATGAATGTTGTTCTAGTCAAAATATTACAAATATAATTTGGCGAAATGCATTGTCGGTTGGCAGGTTATTGTCGCTGAGACCACTTGTGGACTTATTTTAAAGAAATAATGTTTCACTGAGTTATATAAGACGACTCATTAATGTCTTTAATCTAATATATTTATTAACTGGAATAAATATTATAATTCATATTTAACTCTTAATATAAAATCTTTTCCCCAAATAACAAATTTTAAATTTCTCATGAGTAATTTATAAAGCAAGTGGCTTTTATATAGTTACTGTTTTAGTTGAATTTCCTTACTAATAGTGCTTAAACATTATACAAAAGGTTTCAAGATAATTTTGAAAAAAAATTACTTTTAGTTAAAATTGGAAAATGCTAAGGCTGGTTATACGCAGCGCCAAATTAAAATTAGCAATTTGCAAGTATTTCCCAAAGCATCTAAGCAATAAATAATAAGACTCCTAGCCTCCAAATGCATAAATTTTTATTTTAATTCACATCAGGCAGATGTCGAAACTTTTCTTTATAATTCATTAGAGACTAAACAAAGAAAGAGAAATTTTGATTTTCTCAAAAACGTCTTTAACGATTTTAATTAAAATGTCGTATGAAATAACTTCTGAAGACCTCTTCATACTGGATGACTGCTGTATAACTTTTGTATAACGTGTCAACTGTAAGAGATAGACAAAAACTTATTCCACAAAAAATGTAGATCTCGTTAAAACACACAATTTATGTCATACACATTTTTTGTAAAGTTAATCTTTTCGAGATATTCCGAGTTATTGCTTTCAGTTTAAGATAACTAAACTTTTCTCAAACGGAAGTCATTTTTAGCAGGCAAAGAAAACCAAATGTCAGCTGTTTCACATAGAGACCGGCTTTTAAAAGAGTTGATTACCGCTTTAACATTTGTATCCTGTTACTTCCCTTCTATTTACAAAGAATAAGGTAATAAGACCAATTCCGGTAGTGTTTATCTTGATGAAGATAAAAGAATAATCTTTTATATATATATATATATATATATATATATATATATATAAGTGATAACCTATAATCGGCGTGCTGTAAAGATAAATTTGTGTTACTTTACAGTCTTTTAGAACAAATTCTGTCTGTAATATTAGTTTTGAAAAGTTTGTTTTTGATTGTTTTTGGACTTTTATAAGTTATAGGATGAGTACTTAAGGAAAGAAAATTACATAAAACTAGAAAAATAACAACGTAAATTGCAAAAACCATGTTATAGCCTCCGGTATCACCTGATCGCTGGAATGATGTTTTGGATGCTACTCAAGATGGACCAGTTTGTCCACCATCACAAAGTGGTGGAAATGTGGAACTTCCAAGGTCTGAAGAATGCTTATTCCTAAATGTTTACACGACTCAGGTAATTCTTTGACAGACATTTTTAAATAATAGTACAATACAAACTTATAAGAAAATATAGAGACGAATATTTTGTTGTACGTTTTAGCTTCCTGGAAGAAAACACATTACGAAGAGGCCAGTTATTGTATTTTTCCACCCTGGTGCCTGGTTCAGCTTCACATCACACAGTCTTGTGTTTGGACCTCAATATATGTTGGACAGAGAAGTTGTACTTGTCACAGCAAACTACAGACTTGGTGTCCTTGGTGAGTAGTGATGTTGCATTTAAGTAATTCCATTATTTTATATTCTAGAATTTCTTAGGAAACACATAATAATATTACTTTTAGGACATACTGACATTTGTAAGTGAAATGGAGTTTGCTAACATATATGACGCAACATTTATTTATTTGCCTTTCATTTAAGGGAATTAAACATTCAGGAATAATTCAAACACTACAGAATATTAAAGGCTAAGAATAACACAATGATGATAACATTTACACTAAAATTAAATGGATGGGAAATTCAGAAAAAAATATGGTATAACAAGTTTCACCTTTAATGTATATTGAATTAAACATTAAGTTCTACTACCAACCTGATCAACGTTTGCTACTTTACTTTTCTTTAATTTTATCACACTATGTTATACCTATTAGACGTACTCAAAGGCCTACATTGATAAAAAAAGGAGTGAATTATTAAGTGAAATACAATATTTGTGTTGTCCTGATTTTGTTGAATGAATTGTTTAAACACATATTAACAATCAGCATGATTTAAATCCAACATCAGCCACAACATTCAAGACTTTAAAGAATGGATTTTCAAAACAAAATCAATTTTATCTAAGCACACCACAGCTGGTTTTAAATAAGTACACTTTTTTCTGTTCTTAGGTTAGCTGGTATACGAGCAAGCTGTTAGAAATAAAGCAAAAGTAGTATAGTATTCTCATATTGGTTAATAATTGTTACGAGAAAAATTAGAATCTATAATATACAACCGTATGTATAGGAGCCAGAACATGCAAACAGCCCTATGTAAAGAAGAATATAGATAATGTAACTAAATTAATAAAATGTGTGAAAAATATATAAGCTATGTCTTTCTTATGTAGATACACAAACTTGCTTCAAGAAGTGCTTGGTGATTTAATTATTCATCATAATGTCTTAGAATATATTCAGTGTTCAACTCAGTAGATACACTGTTTCCGAAAAAATATGAAATGAAATATTTTTAACACAGTCTAATAACATAAATCAATAAATCAACTGCTAGTTTCAAAGATCAAACAGAAATGAGTAGAATCTGTCTTGATACATAAGCTTCTACAGATTTTATAACCTTAACAAAATACTGTCTGCAGGTTACCTCAGTGCCAATGACTCAGTACTATCAGGAAATTATGGAATGAAGGATCAAGTAGCAGTTCTGAGATGGGTCAAACAGAATATAGCAGCATTTGGTGGAGATCCAGACAGTGTTACCATATCAGGATGCAGTGCAGGCAGTGCTAGTACTATGTTACACATGGTATCACCAATGTCTAGAGGTTGGTACATCAAGGAATTAATTATTATTATTATTATTATTATTATTATTACTATTATTATTATCATTATTATTATCATTATTACTATCGTTATTATTATATTTATTATTATCATCATTATTATTATTATTATTATTATTATTATTATTATTATTCATGGCCTAAATTCAAAATTGAAAGACTTGAGTTTTAAAGGGAACGCATATGTTGGGGAATATATAAATATTAAACATTGGATAAAGTATATACTTTTTACTTTATTATCACGTACTAAATTTCTGAAGCAATCCTTCACAAGACTTCCTGAAAAGTTGTAACAGTGTAGTTTTTAAGTTTTATATAATAAGCATATTACAATGCATTTTATTATAAATAATAATTTAGTATAACTATCACACTGAGCATGTGCTAAAATTACAATTAATTCACTTTCCAACTTTTATTAAACTAAATGTCTTTTATAAATAAATACTCTAGTAACAAGCCTTTTGGGATGTTCTATTACGTTTACTCATGTGTAAGAGTACTTTTTCTTACTACCTATCTTTTTTTAGCTTTGCTGCATTTAAATGTAATACAATACTATTATAAAATATAATGTTATTTTCTTTAATTTTATAGTACATCACGTTATACTTGTAGGTTTCCTTTATGAAAACAGCCTGAATAATGACCATGAAATCCTTCTGTACATTGTTGTGAAATGCGCTTGTGAGAATTTAGGAAAAATTTGTAAATTCGTATTAAAAATGCTCTTATTCTTAGAAGATTTAGGAATTAAGTTAGCATAGATACACTTGGCCTCATGAATTGGACAATATCCTAATAAGATAAAAAATACCTCACTAAAACCTTTGAAGTTCAGATAAAACAGAAATTTAGGAGAAGACAAAGAAATCTACGGGAAATGTGTTGTTTTACTGCTGCCCGATACATATCTGAAATGGTACTTTGAGAAATATTTTGAAATTTATGTTAACATATACACCCTTAACCATGGATAACTAACTCTCTCAAGTCTTGAACCAATTCCTAAAGTAAAAGACAATAGCATTCAGAAAACTATCCACATTAGTCAGCGTTTGTAGAAGGAAGACAAAGAACAAGCACTATGTGTTAAGAATTGGTTAATCATTGAAATAAAAAAACTAAAAAATAGGAATTACTTTAATCTACAGTAATAATAATACCAATAATAATAATTTTATTATAAATGGAATGTATTGATACTTTTGTTTATATCTCAGTAGTACTTTAAACAAAGATCATAATACTCGTATTGTTAACGAAAAACAAGTAATGTTGTAAATGTCGATTGATACATTCCGGGGGGGGGGGTTCTTCTTGTTCTGTGTCAGACCTCAAGAGTTTAGTTTCACATGAGAGTATTCAACGCGTAGGAAACCGAACGCAGGGAAAGATTCCTGTGGGAGGGAGGGGGGCAGACCCTAATATGCCGTAAATGTTCAATCTTTTGATTTATGTTTTCAGAACTACAGGAAGTTGATAGTCAAGATGTCATCTGCTTTTGGTTTGTTTAGGTCTGTTTCATCGAGTAATTGCAAGCAGTGGCTCAGCACTTTCATTATGGACAGTGCAACCAGATCCTTTCACCTATGCTCGGCAATTTGCTAGGTTGTTTAACTGTCCTGCTGAAACATCACAGCAAATAAAAGACTGCCTTAAGACAAAGAATGCACAAGAAATGGCTGATTCTATATTCCGGCTTAATGTAAGTAAAATGCAAATGTAGAGCTGAATAGCAACAAGCAATCAATATGGCAGTAATACAGTACTACTTTGTCTTTCTGAATTAGTGTCCGTTTTGTGTTTTTAATATTTAATTTTTAGTGCATACTATTGAGCATAATACCTACATGATGTTACTTAATAAATGTTTCACTAGATGTACATCAGTTGAATTATACCAAGATGGAGGGTATGGGCCCATACTACATCAATGAAAATAAGTATACAAAATTAAAATATATTACACCAGCCTTTAGTAGCTATAAGACAATAAATTATCTACAGTTAATATTTCCAGATGGAAGAATAGGAACGCTTCACTTAAGTAAAAAACAAATAGTCACAGCTTTTTTATTACTTTCTCTAGATTGTAGATGATATGTAGGTAGGGAAGGTATTACACGCTACCCAAAAATTCGATACCGAGATTACGTCGGATACCGTTTTAGGGTGTGTGTGTGTGTGTGTGTGTGTGTGTGAGTGTGTGTGTGTGTGTGGCTCTAACGGTTTTGATTAAAATATAATAATATAAGTATTATAGTAATAGAAGTAAATATAAGTATATTAAGTATATTAAGAAATAAAATGTTTATCTTGGATTTTCTAGAAATAGCCTCTGAAGACCTCTTTATTCTGAATGAATGTTACTGAATTTCGCATAAGTGGTGAACCGTAAGTTTACTACACACAAAAAAATGTAGATTTCATTAAAACACACAATTTATGCTATATACATTTTTTTTTCGTGCAGTTGACCATTTTTGAGATATTCATTGGGATTGGTTTCAGTTTTAAAATACTTAAACTTTTCACATGCGTGAATTTAAACTCCTAGCAAAGCAAAGAAACGAATTTCAACCACATGCAAACCAGCTTTTAGATTTGGCTATCTCTTTAGCCTAGTGTATTGCCTTATTAATCTTCTGCAAACAAGAAAGCAAACAATAAGACCATTTATGCTAATTTTTAATATCGATTAGCATGAAATAAATAGAAGCATAAGCTTTTTAATAATAATATAAATCAGACATGTAGAGAAGTCATTTGAATAGAACACATCCGAGTGTTTAACTGGAAAAGAAATCAAGGATACATTAACTAATAATAATAGAAACATAATTTAAGGTAGCGATTTTTAAAAGTAATACGCACACAGGTATTCTATTTTTATGGTGAAGCTATAACAGTTCCATATTCCATTGAATATGGAACTTATTTACATCTCCATAGGGTAATATCTTAGTCTGCTTGAGAAACAGGAATGTGTAAGTTTGATTCCTTGTGAAGCCATGGTGATGTTTTTCCTGTTGGAAGGTATGGTAGGGTTTTATGAGCTCCTTTGAAACCAATTCAGGAGCTAATAGAAAAATACTGGTTCTCATGACTCAATAAACATGCATATGCAGCAGGGGGAGGCAGCATGCTAACCATTCACCCCTGTTATTGCACTCTACGTAAGATTCTGTAAGGACGAAGCAGAGATTTCGGTGTCATTCACCCAGTGATGGCTGATATTTATCTAGTGCAAGAAGTTGCTAATAACTTTTTTACAGTGACTTCATTGTTGACGTATTTTAATTATATATTCATTTAGCACAAAAATATATTAGTTACAAAAAGTTAAATAAATATAGAGGTCTTAAACAAAAATCTGAGATTTTCCATTCACAAGACTTTATGTACCTGTTCTGCAAATAAACTATTCTTACAAAAGAGTATTCTTTAATCTACATGGTACTAATCGAAATAAACATTAGCAAAAACGATCATATTATTTCCTTTTAAGTAGAAGGGAAATAAGGGAATACACCAGGCCAAAGCAATAGTAGAATCCCGGTCGCTATGTGATAAATTGAAATTCTATTCTCTTTGCATAGCCAGGATTAAAATGAAATAGATATGAAAGGAATGAGGACTTCCCGTTTGAGAAAATGTTAAGTATTTTAAATTTGAAACCAATATCAAGAGGCATCTCAGAAATGGTTAACTCTACAAACATGTAAATATCATAAATTCTGTGTTTTAACGAGATCTACATTTTTTCTGCAGTAAATTTCTCCCCAAAAATTCAAGATATACATTTCATTTACTATGAAGATATCTTAAACAAGTGGTATTTTAATTAAAATAATTTTTGAGAAAATGAATATTTTTGAAAATACTTCGTCCTTCGTCGTCTTACATCCTTGAAGGATGCTGAACTTAAATATCAAGTGTGTTGTTTAAGTGACTTTCGATCTTATTTATGCTGTTGACATATACACGCGCACACACACACACACACACACACATGGACTTATTTCTAAAAAAATGCCTTTCTGGATTCAGGAGACCTCAAAGCATATATTTCTGGTGATATTTCGACTTCAAATTTTGGGTGGAATACAATATCTTCTCTACCTAATGTTTACATTGTACATACGTAGTAAAGAAAGTAAAACGTAGAGTATTTTTGTAATACCGTTATAGTAGCTTAAGTATGCATCGTTCTTTCTTTTCTTCAAAATCTTATTTTATGGACATTAGATTGCAACACTTTTCACACTCGCAGTTTCATAACTTTGAAACATAAAATCATTTGTATTTTTCTTACAGGTATGGGGTGCATCTCCAGGGGTCATTTTTGGACCCGTAATTGAAACTGCAACAGAAGGAGAACGATTTCTAGTAGAACATCCCATGGAAGCATTTCGTTCTGGCAGATTTGCACAGGTTCCAATAATGACAGGTATAACTGACAGTGAACTTGGCTGGGCTTCTTTAGGTAAGTGGGTGCTTATAAAGATATTTAAAACGATTGTTTAATGTTTCTCTAAGTGAAATATAAGACACACATTAAATTTCAAGTGTTGTTAAAGTAATTCTCTCTATATACTTTCAATCTCTTTATTTTATTCAGATGTTTTTATGCTATTTTAAATGTATTTTCAGGCATACTTAGTAATGAAACAATGACAGAGGAATTTAACAGAGATTTTGAACGCATTCTACCATGGGTATTTCAATATAACACATACCCTCAGCCTCAGCAATCCCATATCACCAGAGTGTTAAGGGCATTATACTTCCAGGATAGACGAATTGATAATTCTACTGCAGCTGAACTATCAAAGGTAAACTTATTCGGCTATTTTAAATAAAATAAATTGGAGAATTTCAAATTTCTAGAAGCTTTCCAAGGAAAACAACCAGAGGCATATGCTGCAACCAAGCTCTTGACTGACTCCCCCCCCCCCCCCACAAATTATGTATAAAGTTTTGTTCAGCATTTAATTAAAGTTATCTTTAATAATGTAGTAGTAATGTAATGTAGTGTGCTGGAAGGGATTTCACACTTCAATCATTTATTGGTTGTTACCGACCCCAGAGGATAGAATGGGATGAGAGTAATTACAGCGAGCAGTCGGAACCGGACGGAGGGAGGGAGCCACCGTGGAGGGTCCGTAACATTTTCCAGGCAGGTTTTCATCTCAACGCGGGGAATGTTAGAAGTCCGTGTCTCAGGTCTGAATAAGCCCTTTGAGTGTACAGACGACTTCCAATGTCATCCTGCCCCCCGAGAGCTAAATTTCCAAAGCGTATTTGCCTCCACGAAAGGGCGCTACTACCGCAATCCTGGCCGACGCTTACGACCCTGAAAGAGACTGGTTGGATGAAATAGAAATGAAATGAAGGGACAGGAAGTTCGGCGGAATGAAGAAAGCTCCCCAGCTTTCAAGTAGTGTTCCGGGAAAAAAACCCGGAAAACCCATGGATCAGAAAGGTCGTCCACGGGGAACCGATCCCAGTACCAAATTGTCAAACATGGAATGGTATGGCATTGTACTTATAGTATGTGTTGTGTAATTTCATTTTTTTTTTTTTCAAAACTATGGAAAACTAACAATAATGTTAGAATCGTTTTATGGCATTTATTTAAGCATCTGTGTACAGGAATTGTTTGTATAACCTCTTCCACTCTGTATAATGATTATAATACGAGGCGTGTCCGGAAAGTGAGCGCCATTTCGCCAATCTAGTGTCGTAGTTCCACGCATGCGAACTTGTCTCTCTAGTTCATTGTCTGTCTATTGAAGCCATTACAGCAGGATCGTCTTTTCTTTACAGCTGTTGTGATCGTTCAAAATTTTTAAGATAATTTCTGACACCGCCAACTGTGAAGTGCGTTCCGAAATGCTATTTTTGAGCGTAAGGAATCTTAAACCTGCTGAAATTCATCATCAGTTTCTAAAGATTTGCAGTGAAAATGTAATGAATGGTGAGAAAATGGGTTAGGTTATTCAATGATGGACGATCCAGTGTTCATGACGAGTTTGTTTTAACGTGAAAATTCTGAAAACACATGGTTCACAATAAAAAATCTTTGTGATTGTTTCCACAAAATACGGCTGTTTTCATTGGCGGCATTTTTCTTTGAAGAGGGCATACAAAATTGATGACGCTGTAATTAATACCTGAACAATGATCACAACTATGTTGAAAAATAGGTTAAGGAATGCTCTTTCGGTAACATTTAAAAGTTGTGAAAAAATTGATGTATTTTTTTTTTCTCAACCCGGTACTTAATTTCCGGACAAGTCTCGTAGGTAATTGCATTTCATTTTATTATTTATAGGCAAAAAAAACCAAAAAACTTGAAAACTAAGAACACAAATATGAGTAGCTTAAAATTTTACAGTTTTTAAATATATTTGTATTAATGGATCAATTTTTTATGTAATGTCATTTTCAGATGTTTAGAGATGGAGTTGTTTGCTATGGTGAAGATGCAGCGTCTAAAGTAATTTCAAAAGCAAGCAAAGCTCCTTTATATTACTACAAATTTTCATATCAGGGACGCTACAGCTGGGCATATAATCCTGGTACAACAACTCCTTATGGTATGTTGCTAATAATACTGTAAAAGCATTTCTATTTATTTTAGTGGATAATTACTTATAATTTTAATTATTTGAAAGTTTACATAGCTGTAATAAAATATTTAGAAGTTATACGTTTTAATAACACACTATTTTTACTGTAGGTGTGGTACATATGGATGACCTGATATATTTATTCAACATCAGCGTGGTTTTCCCATCATTCAGTAGGGAAGATCCCGAGATTAGAACTCTGGAAAGAATGACAACCATATGGGTTAACTTTGCAAAGACAGGGTAAGCATGTTTGCCTTCATTGGTTTTAGAAGTGGTTACCTTATTAAATTTAAATATAATTACGTGTTGAACGAAAAAGAGTGACTAGTAGACTTTTTCATGTACATCAGGGAGATTCATATAATTTTGGTTTGAATTCTAGATTTTCATATTTTGTAAACACTTAGTATGTGGAGTCTCATTGGTAACTTTTGAAAAATGGTAACATTTCAAGCCTCTTCCATTAAATAATGCCAAGAGATATTTCATAAAAGTCTACTAATCCTGTGAAAAAAAAAATAGATTGCATGCTTTAACTAACCCTATATTTTTTCTTGAAGCAAACTTTCGGCTATCTCTTATGCTTTCCTAACTATACAAGTTATGCAAAATGCAATCAGGTTGAATACGTCATAGACAATTCAACATACGTACTTTATTAATCATGAAAACATTTCACATTAAGTATTTTAAGCACAATCTTTACGAACAGGTTATCCAATAGAGGGTAGTTTGGCACGTGGATATTTGCTTGAAAATCTTAACCTGGCATGTTTAAATAGTATCTAATGCATATATAACACATGTTTTGTTTTTAAACAATGCTTCAATGGCCCGCCTGGCTAGCGAGGTAGCAGTGGGGGTTAGTATGTCTGCCTCACATTCACCAGGTCGCGATTTCGAATATCGCTTATGGTTTTTCCCTTATCCTTATCCTTATTACTCAACAAATATTGAGTAATCTTAAGCTTCATGGACCCCGAGATCATTTCAGCATCATTTTACCTATTTTATCCAGCGTCCGATATGACCAACCAGGTTAAAGAACGTTAAACTATGATAAAAAATAATAAATACAAGAAAAATGCCCTCAAGGTCCTTAAAATGTATATTTGTAGTGAAATGTCAGTATCAATGTTTTGGTAAAATAGAATATTTTCTCTATAATATGTTTTAGAGAGTCGGCATAAGAAGAATACATTTATTACATAGAAAGTGTATTACTAAATTGGACCAAAACACATTTTATATAGTGTTTATTTATTGAAACAGACATTGAAAAGGATATACTTTATAGGTTAAATACTGATCTTAAACCTGAAATACTTATTCATTATTTTGGTTGGAGAACTATGTTTATTATTTGTTTTCTAAAAATCACAAATACATTGAGTGCATTTAATACAATCTGCAAATAAAGTAGTTATAAGTCAGAAATGTCCTCAACTCCAAAGAATACAGAATTTGGTGGTAATCCAAATGCTATCTTTTCATAAATATATTTATTTTTTATTATCTCTGTTCTCAATCAGTGTGATTGATATTGAACATGTTATTCTACATAACACCATCAATATTACTACATTAAATTACAAATATAAAGCTAACTTATACGTCTTTTACACCCGACACTTCCAGTATATGCCTGAAAAACAGGCTAAGAATTATATGAAATAATACTAAAATACGTTACAGAAGAATATGATAGGAATAACATACATTTCTCACACCAATGACCATTTATTCTAATATTAAGAAACAGCAAAAATAAAATGTTTTGTGTGGTATAATGCATTTGTCGCTGTTTCGTGTGTGGCGCTAGTATACAACTGTCGTGTTGGTCTGCCTCGGAGTCGGTCAAGGATTAGCACCCGTGAAATTCTCTATAAACAAACGTGTACATACCTTATGAAGAGTCCATTGTTGCGCCGGCTATGCTCGTTCCTGTAGAACACTAGTTATCTCTTACTCAGGGGAGAAAAGAATGACTGAGACTTGTACCACGGGGTAGACTCAAGAAACGGAGATATTTCACTTAATTTCTCTAAATGAATACTTTTATTCTTCTTTGTTGCTGGCTGAGGCACTAACCCTACGAGCGACGTACAGATTCATGAAAATGATGACATAATCATGCTGAGTGCTAGTTTCCGCTCTTATGATCGACGGTCATCACACAGAATACGTGTGACACGTGTAACACTATTTATTACTTTCAGAGTTGCAGTCAAGTAACAATAAGAGTAATAGTTGCAGTAACATTAAGCTTCGCCGTCCGCGTAACATTTACGATAAGACTTGCCGTCAGAGTAACATTCACCCTACGAATTCACAATATTGCACTCCTTTCTGATTGGCTAAAAAGAAGCGCAAAAAACAGCGTTGTCACGTGACTAACTGGGTAATTTCTTTGTATTCCACTCTCGTGACAATACTTTACAATGAGAAAGGACCGGTTTCCAGAATATTAGGGGATAAACCTTCCTTTAACCTTCAGCCTGTTACTTGTGTCCCTGATGCTCTAAAAGCCTTGCTCTACAATGGAAATTGTGTCTGTAGCATTAACAATGCAAGTAACCTTGGCGAGCATAATAGAAGCTTCTGCACCCTAAGGTTCTGCGTTCTACTGAAGCAGATCTTTCTTATATTAAATCTATACAGAACTATTAATTAAACTAACAAGATACCCAGAGTGCTAATATACTGTCGCACATTTTTGTGTTGTCCATTCTCTGTGATCCTAGAATTTGAAAACAAATATTACTTTAAGATTGTCTAGAAATCAGAAGTTGCACTAACTTTTATAAAGTGCTGCAAGAGAATAATTGTAATGCTATTAAAATTATACATCCAATTATATTACAGAAACCCGACGCCCAGGAAGAATGAACTTCTACAGAATGTGATGTGGGAACCTTTTAAAACAGACAATTTGAAATATATAGATATTGGCTCCAACCTGCAGATGAAGTCTGGACTTTATCAAGACACATTGCCAGTATGGAGTAAGTTGTTTTACCCTGAGTACCCCTGGGGAAATGTCAATATCAAAGGTTAAAAGCCACAGGATAACTCGATGAAGCAAGCTGCATTCAACCAAAATGCCAACTACAATAGCCACTTTATTACTGTTTTCTGATAGGAGAATGTTCTCATTGAAAGCTAGTGCTATTCTGACGCTTTTTTGTACACATTTAACTATAAGTGTCTGATTATTTGTTTGCTTTTTTATATTTGGGTGCACATCAACAAGATCATAAGCAGAAAATCATTACAACTTTTCGTGATGTTTTCAAACAAGCATATCTTTGAGTGTTGTTTTATCTGATTTGTTACTATGGCTAATTGTAGTGCATTATCAAATATTAAGAATCATTTAAGTGTTAATGAACAAAATTTCTTTTGATACATTTTGTAAACATGTGTTAATATTGAATTAAAGCTATGTTATATTGATTGCTATTTCTGTACTTAAAATTTTTATGTAAAGAACACTATTTATTATAACCTTCATGTGCAGTTTATCTTTAATTGCCATATTTATTAACATATTGCTGAGTGGCAATATTGCTATATCAATATATTGATGTTCATGCATCAGTACAAATGTATGCTAATTTGTAAATTAGAATGTCTTATGTGTTCCATTCACATAACTTTATCTACCTATTCTACAACCAGCTATTCTTGTTCTTCTATCTCTTCATGCCAATCAAATATTAGCAAGATAAACACGAGCAGAAATGGTCTTATCACTTAGTTACTTGTAATTACAAGGAAAATAAGGTAAAAGGTTAAGCTAAAGCATGGTCAAATCTTTGTAAGCATTTGAATTTTCTTAGCATGACCAATTTGAAAAAAAAATGAATAATAACTTCCTATTTGTGAAATTATAAGTTTTGTAAATTTGAAAACTAATAATATTTCGAAAATGGTTAACTCCACAAAAATGTATAGGACATAAATTAGGTGCTTTAAAGAGATCTGCTTTTTTGTTCATTAATTTTTGTCTATTTCTTACGGTTTACCAGTTATGTAAAAGTCATCCAAAATAAAAGGGGCCTTCTTGGCTATTCCCAGAAAGTTCAATATAGAACAAACTTCCATATAAAGGTATTCTGGGGTGGGGAATTTTCTTGAAAATTTTCGTATTGCATCAATGAAAGAAGCTGAACTTAAATACTATTTAACGGACTTTCCGTTGTTGAGCCCTGCCGTTCACAGGCAGACGCGCGCGCGCACACACACACACACACACACACACACACACAAACACACACACATCACATACATACACGGACCTTTTTTTAAAATGATTTTTGGATTCAGAGGACACCAAAACATGTATTTCTAGTGAAAATTTTCATATTGCAATACCTTCACTGCCTACTAAGTATATAGTACGTTGTGGAGAAAATAAGAATAAAAGATAATATAAAATTTGTGGACACCGATGGATAAAAGCTATATTGCAGTGCACTAAAAAATTATATTAGATAAGAGCGTCAGTGCCATCAAGTGTTATTTGACTGAGCTACATTTGTTATATGGTACCAATGGATATTATGCGTTTTCTTACAAGTTCAAAATATTTTTATCTCGTGAAATAAAAGTTGAAGAATAATACACTTACCTGGGGTTTAAAACAAATAAAATGTTGCTAAAAGGTCATATATGGAGACAGATAGAATTCAAGAATTCTCCATTGAAGCTTTCATAATCACTTTAGGAAGTTTTTTTATGAAAAGTTTAAATGGCTAATTTGAAAAATTGTAAAATTCCTCCTCCTCCAAAAAATAACAAGCCTTTCAAAACATGCAAAATAAAATTGTTTTAGTTTATTATATTTTTACTTTCTCTAGCCCCGTATGTACAATGTGCATAGGGATAGAGAAGTATTGCATTCCACCCAAAACTTCGATGTCGCGATTTCACCGGAAATACATGTTTTAGGACCCCCTGAATCCAAAAAAAGCATTTCCAGAAAAAGGTCCGTGTGTGTGTGTGTGTCCGTGTGTCTGTGAACACGATAACTCAAAAACGAAAATTAGCTAAAATACCAAACTTGGTATTTAAGTTCAGTGTCTTCCAGGGATGCGACACGAAGATTTTGAGAAAAATCCCCCCACACCAAACTACCCTTTACATGGAACTTTTTTCGAAATTTTTGATTTTCTTAAAAATGACTCTAACGATTTTGATTAAAATATGGCATATTAAAGATACTTACAAAACGTATATCTTGAATTTTCTGGGAATAGCTTCTGAAGACCTGTTTATTCTGGATGAATTTTGCTTAATTTCGCATAACTAATAAACCGTAAGGGATAGACAAAAACTTACTATACAAAAAATATAGGCCTTGTTAAAATACACAATTTACGTCATATACATTTTTTTCGTGGAGCTTACCATTTTCGAGGTATTCATTGTTATTAGTTTGTTGTGAAGTCTTATACTTTTCTCAGACGGGAGTGTCCGTTTTTCTTTTGTTCTACTCCCGGCCAAGAAACGAAGTGATTTGTAATGACAATCGCATAACGACAGCTTTTAAAACATTTGACTATCGATTTAGCCTAGTGCATTCCTTTATTTTCTTCCTACTTATAAGGAACTAAGTAATAAGAACATTGTGCTGAATACCTCGATTAGCAAGGTGCAGAAAGAAGAATAGTCTTATATAAGAAGTTTGTAGAACAGCTAGAGAAAGTCATGTGAGTGTAACAATTAGATTTTTTCTAAATGCGAATGCTTCTCTAGGAGAGATTGTTCTCCATCCTCCCTACGGTCTGGAAGTATGACATAGAGTCTAAGAGTGTGAACGTGTGCGTATAAGGCTAAAGATAATTCAGAAAATATTAATATCAAAGTAATCTGATTGCTTATCTTGAATCTCCCGTGGAGATAGTTGAAAACGCAATCATAATGTTCCCCAATATTTCCTTTAATATCAGGGAATATTCATTCTTCTTTATTAGAAATACCACGGAGATTATATGAAATTAAAATTATTAATGGTAATGGGGAGGATCACATAAAATTCTCTACCTCATAGTACGCTAATTTCATAAAGATTACGAAGATATATGGAAATAGACCTATAAAATTATTGTATCGAATGATAGACAAAATAGAAATAAAAGTAGATCTTTTATTAATTTTTTTTCAATTAAAAGTTTAAATTCTTCATGGAGTTTATTGATAACTAAATTTCATATTACTGTGTTGAACAAACGAAACTAACTAAAATATCACTTGAAGTTTAAAAGGTTTCCCATGCAACGCCAGGTCAAACAATTATAATGTGACACTTTAGTTTAACAATACTGTGATCTTTATTCCGAAAGTAAGCTAAATATTCTTTTTTTTTTTTTTTTTTTTTTTGTGACACTAGTTGTCAATAAACACAATAATCCATACTATTAGAAAATTTTAACATTTTATAAGTGATCCTTAACAACTAAATTCCTGATGCATGTTATTTTCTTTGATATTGAAGTACTCACTATTATTTTTCAAAACTTCCATATAGAGTATGCAGAACATATAATGTTCGGCCTCAGTATAGTTACGAGCTGAAAAGCTCTTTGAAATGGGTTTTTTTCACAATAGAGTGATAACCGATTTGGAACATAATTTTTTTCAAAAATAACACGTGATATATGTGATTACTACAATGATCAGCTCATTATTATCGGTACAAAAAGAAGTGAATGCTATTTTTATGCTTTTCCTTCAAATATTATCTGATACCTATACGATTGAAATTTACATTTGTTTTCACACAACTCGTCTTTTCTCTGAATTTAACCAATAAAAAGGAAGCCAATCAATTACATATCTGACAACAAAAATCAGTGACTCCGACGTGATTTGAACACGCAACCTTCTGATCTGGAGTCAGACGCGCTACCGTTGCGCCACGGAGTCCTGCTTGTCAGACTGTATAAGCAGACTGCTATTGGCTTTTGGTTCTTGAAATACCCAGCTTTTAGCTTGAACTCTTTCGAAAGAAGCAGAGGGTGAGATAAAGTTAAACATGTGACTCTTAGAATTACTTAAAAAAATTGTGGGAAATTCCACAGGCGCTTTAGATTTGACAGCTTTGAAAACAATAACACATTCAGATTTTAAATCTGCGAGATTGGTAACGTTTATCTTCTTCTTGGATCATTGGAGTTTTAGCTTCACAAACTCCTTACTTATAAAAAACATCCCTCGGCTACGCTTTGCGGCTTAAGGCCATCCATATAAGGCTACGCTTTGCGGCTTAAGCTCTAAAAGTTTATTTCTTCTTGGATCAATAAAGTTTTAGCTTCACAAACTAAAAAAAAACATCCCTTGGCTGCGTATTGTGGCTTAGGGCCATTCAATTCGGGCTACGCTTTGCGGCTTAGGGCTCTAATAGTTTATAACAGAGTAGTAAGCTACTACAAAGTGACTCTAATGGCAGAATAACAAAAGCACCAATCCGGATCACTTTTGGAAGCAATACCAAAACATTACAGGCACCTATGACAAGAATAACATTTTAGAAAACTACGGGCATAATTTTAAAACAGCTACATTAAGACTTGGAGCATAAGCCACGGGTTATACGACTTCAGGCCGCGGGCTACTCGTAGGTAATAACAACCCAGCTCATACTCCTAGGGGGATTAACGGCATTCAAAGTTTATTCTCAAGTTATTTGGGATGGCATACAACGTAAATATCAATGTAATAGCATGTTTATCCTGTTTATTATGTGTGCTCTATTCACTTGACTTTCTCTAGCTGTTCCACAAACAAACTTTCCTTACAAAAGATTATTCTTTTATCTACGACATCTAATCGAGGTAAGGTCTTATTACTTGTTTTCTTGTACGAGAGTCGGCTAAGTCCCGGGTCTCTCAATGAAAACTGCATTTAAACATTTTTTCCCTTTATTTCTCAACATAATCTCCAGAAAGGCTAATACATTTGTCATATCGGTGTACTAATTTAATTAAACCATCTCTGTAATACAATTTATCAAGATAGCTGTTTACCGCATCAATGACCTCCTCGTTGCTGTGAAATCTTAGACCTCCAAGAATTTTTTTGATATTTGGGAGCAGGTGGGAGTCACTGGATGCTAGATACTGGTGATTATGGTGGATGTTCAAGCAATTCGAACTTTAATTCGCAAATTTTTCCCATTGCAATGACAACGATGGGCCGGAACATTGTCGTGGTAAAACAAATAGTCATGAGTGATACTTTTACCCTTTTCCAAGTAACCAATCAAAATAATTCCACGTGTATCCCAGAAAACACTCTCCATAACCTTGTTAGCTGACAAAATTGACTTTGCCGTTTTTGGAGTTGATTCACCTGGCGCAGTCCACTGTTTTGACTGTGATTTACTTTTTGGTGTGTAGTGATGTATCCAAGTTTCATCCATAGTAATAAGCCGTCTCAAAAATTCACTGGGATTTTTACGGTGGAGCTCCATATTCTTAACAGAAACAGTTTTCCTTTACAACTGCACAGACCTTGTGAAAGCCCAAAATATTACTTAAAATATTATCTGCACTTCTTTTGATATGTTTACATCTGATATCTCAAACAACTTTAATCTTCGGTCTTCCAGTATTAACGATGAATTTCTTCAACTATCTCTGGAGTTGTCATTTCTACAGGGCATCCAGAGCGAGGCTCATCACTAATGCTCGTACGTTCCATTTTAAACTCTGCAAAACACCTTTTAATCATTGAATATGAAGGGGCACAGTTTTCCAAGCCTTTCAAATGGAAGTATTTAATCACTGCTCGTTTTTCCAAATCCTCCATTTTTGTGCAAACTCTAAAATTGTCTTGTTTAAAATGCTGTAATTCGAAAGCTTATCAAGCTATTGACCTGTAACTGTGGATACAAGCTAGTCTAGAGTTAAATTATATGACACTACCGTCTAACTGGCCTTGTGGCGCCATATCTGTGTGAGGCCCGGGACTTATCAGCCGACCCTAGTAAGTAGAAGGGAAATAATAAAAATAAAGCGATAATAATTTTTTTAAAAAACTATCGCTATGTGAAACAATTTAAATTCGGCTCTGTTTTTCATTTTTGGCAGCAAAACAAGAGATGAAACGAAAGTTGACTCCCGTATGAGAAAAGTTTAAGAAGCTTGAAATTGAAATCAATAACGGTTAACTTTACAAGAAATATATATGGCATAAATTTTATGTTTTAATCTACACTTTTTGTGCAATAAGTTTTTGTCCATCCTTACGATTTACGAGTGTTAAAAGTTATCTAGAATGAAGAGATCTCCAGAGGTTATTCCCAGAAAATTCAAGATTTGCATTTCGTTTGTAGCAAAATGTTTTAAGCATAAGACATTTTAATCAAAATCGTTAGAGCCAATTTTGAGAAAATCGAACTTTTCAAAAATGTTCTATGTAAAGAAAAGTTGGGGTTGAGGGGGGGTGATTTTCTTGAAAATCTTTATCCTTGGAGGAAACTGAAATACATACCTACATATTTTTGTATTTAACTGACTTTTCGTTTTTGAGCTATACTGCCACCCCCACACACGCACACACACATACACAGAGACAAACATAAGTACATTTTTCTTAAAATTCCTTTTTTTGGTATCAGTGTGTCTCAAAACATGCATTTCTAGTGCCATCTTGGCATCGAATTTTTGGGTGCTATAGATACAATACCTTCTCCATTTACTGTGCACATTGAACATACCTGCTGGAGAAATAAAAACTGAAAATTTCTAGGCTTTTAGAAAAAACATTAGACTGAAAATTAGAGAAAATAGGGGCTATCATAAGAAGATGTCCACGAAAATCGTAGTCTCGGTTTACAACGGGTTATTGTATGTTATTTATTGAGTACTTTACTTTCAGCTGATCTATATTCAGGTTACTGTCTGTGGAATTCTTAAAGACATATTTTATGGCCACAAATCCCTAATGTAATCAAGGTATCCAAATTTCGCTTTAATTATATTTCGAATAATTCGCTTACATAAATTTGTCGAATGTGCAACAAATGCCAGATCCCTATAGTCATAGAGGTGTATGTGACTAACTTTTATGTTAATTATCTTACTTTTACTCATCTTTATCTTTGTCTAAGGAAGGAACGGAAGCCCTATTCGCCGTTACTGCACAAAGGGACAACGGACTGTAGTAATCACCGCTGTCCAGGAGGGGGGGGGGCTACGAGTCGCGTCATTCAAGATAAACGCAGTAGAAGTCCGTGTTTGTTTTCTATACCTTGTCTAAAACTATTAAAATACTATTGTAATTAAGACATTCAGGTTACTGAATGTAAATTATTACAAAGTCAACAATCATATGTAACAAAGGCCTCTTTATAACTATAGTTCATTAGGTCACCCATGCCACGCCAGGTAACACAGCTAGTATGAATGAATGAATAAGTGTATTTATTGACATAACAATATCATACATAGAATTTCAACAGCCGCACGGGCCCACAGACCGTACGTGCTTTTGAAATACACATTACAAGCAATATTAAAACAACAACAAAAAATTAAAAGAGTAAACACGAAAATAAAATGACAAAGGAAATATACAGTCAAAAGCAATATTAAACAGCAATAAAGAATTAAGAGTGAATCCGAAAATAAAAATACAAAGATATTCAAATTTACAGCACAGAGTACACCTTCATAAATGCACCCTCTTATAATAGATAATTACACTTAAAAGACATATATACACATAATATATACACCATATATAAAACCATAGCACAACAGTGACCTAAGTATGACATAATATATATGTATGTAGAACATTGTAGTCACTTTTGTTTAGTTGATCTTATCCCCCCCCCTTCTCTATTGGCAGCCTCCTCAGATCTCAGCTGTCTTGCCTTACGTGTAAATTTACCTAGCCCGTCCATGTTTTCCGTGCCTGCCAGTAGCGTCCAACATGCTTTTAGCCTTACATTCGCATTTAACACAGCTAGTATCTAACGTCGGAGAGATCCCTGACTCGTGGCTGCTCCGTCACCCTGTTTTTTACCGTTTTACCGTGGAGGGGGAAAATGCATTACGCATTCAACCCCCAGTCGAAGTGCAATGGCTGGGAGGATATGTGGGACGCTCCGCCCTGCGGCATACCCACTAAAAATCCCTCCACGTTATATCACGTAGTTTGCTGTATTTCACTGTGCTCGAAGCTTTGCGCGGTCCCGTAATTGCACCCGCGGTAGTACATGGAATCTAGGATGCTGCCGCACTATATGCGGGAGCGGGTAAAGGTTGTTTCTAGGCTACAGCCATGAAACCTGACTGCAGCCTAGGGAATTAAAGGTGATATTGGGGAGGAATGTAGGTGAAGGTTGTGCAGGAGTTTAGGTGGTGAACTTACATGTGAATCTGACGATTCATGTAGTCATGTGAGAATTTTGACCCCGCTGCCCTGGTGTTCGAACGGAGCTGGACAGGAGCGTTCCGGAGTTCAGTGTTGTGTCTGGGCCCCTCAGCCTGTGCAGGAAGAGGAGCGCTGTTGTGCTGGCGATTTGATCGGAATAACTCGGCGGAGTAGGCAGCCTGCTGCAGGAGAACCTGCTTGAGCTGCGTTGAGATGCCTTCTACACGTGCTGACAAGTCAGCTGCTGTAGACTGCAGTGTTGTGACCGCTGTGGTGGTGGAAGCTTGTAGCTCCTGACGCTGGAGAATGCCTCTTCTAGCGCAGCTAAGCGGGCGCCGACGTTCAGGATCTCCGCGTGGAGGTCCTGAATTGCACCCCGTGTCGCTGCGTCAGTTGAGGGTTCAGGCGGTGTGGCGTCGGCGTTGTAGTTCTGCGGTGGTGTCGTCCTGGTCCTCGGGTATTGAGGGCACTGGGATTGTCCCGTGAACCCGCGGCGGTGACGAAGATCATGCCCTGTACAGTCTGCGGTGGCGGATTTGGCACCACAGTAGTGGCACCGCGGCGGAGAGGTACAGGCGTCGGCAGTGTGTCCGAAGGCACAGCAGCGTCTGCAGGGACTGTGTCGTTCCCTTTGGCTGGCCCCAACAACAAGGAGTTGCCCTAACAAGGGCAACCCAGTCGCTAAGGCAGCCTCCAGATCCGCACGATCCCGCAGCTTGACCCTTATCAGTGGTGTTGGTCCCCGGTCGTTGAGGATGCGGGCCACTGCGACTTCGCTGCGGCGGTGAAGAGCCGGGTGGAAAGGTCCCTAGGGACCCCTCGAACCACGGCGCCGAACCGTGGAGTGGTGATCTGCGCAGTCGGCGAGGTGAAGCGCTGCTAGCGGTCGGTGAAGTAGCGGCGGCTGGCAGAGACGATTGATTCTATCAAGGCAGGAGTTGCCTTGGGCATTGCCGTCGACGTTGAAGCAATACTCGCGGCGGAGGTGGCCTTCCTAAAGGCTGCGGCTCGGCGTTGTTTGTTCTTCCCCATCGAAGCAGAAGACGATGTGATGTTGCTGCGGCGGAGTCGAAGTCAAAAGGTGACCTCCTCACCCTGTTGCCACTTCGTCACGTCCATGGCTACAGCACCGAACCTCTCAGAAATCATCTTCATCGCCATCTTCATCAAGATCGTTGCTTCTAAAGTCAAAGTTATTATTGTTTATATTTACAATTACACTAGGATTACGGCGCCAACTGAAACTGCATTGAGGAATGTTTGTTACATCTTGCAACAAGTATGACATCATTGCTTACGTAGCATGAATCTATTGGCAGAGAGGAGACACACCCCTTAGCAGCTGAGACAACGCGCTGGCTGTCAGGGATCACTATGGATCTCTCCGAGTTTAAATCATGGGTTACGGAAAGGTAAATACACCGTAACAATAGCGATAGGTTTTCTTCAGCATGCCTATGAAGCAACAGCAAAAGAGATTGAATCAGGGTTATTTGTAAATTTACCAAAAGCATTTTGTCTAATGGATCACAATATCCTTTGCCAGAAGCTAGAAGCAATAGCGATACATGGAGTAGCATAAAAATGAATTAGTTCTTATCTGAAAAATAGGACCCTCCTTTTCTCAATTTATATCAATGATCCAATAATTTTGAAGAAAGTGTAAATAAAGCAAACACTGTATTGTAAGTAGATGATAAAGCATTTTTATTAGAGGGGAAAGCCTTAACATTGTGAAATATAAAAGAAATTGTGTATATGATCAATTCAAATAGTGGTTTAAAAGGAATAGGATAATAATTAATAAAGATAAAACAGTAACTGTCCTCTTTCATCATGTCCAAGTTAGGAATTGAATAGCCAAATCATTCATCAGGACAAAACTATTAAATGTACAAGTGCAATAAATTTTTTTGGTTTTCATATTCATGAAAACTTGAAGTGGTGTGAGCATATTGAGGTTTTATTAGAAACATTAAACAAAATTTGTTTTGCAATCAGACTAGTTTCAGAAATATTAAGCATAAATTCTTTATGGGTTTTCTATTTGCACACTTAATTTACTCATATCATGTTTTAGGGAAACTCAGTAATGTGTAGTGCAGTATTCAAAATTCAAAAAAGGGTTATTAGAATCATAACTAAATCACCTGCAAAAAGTAGTTGTCCGGAGTTATTTGGACAATTACACATTTTACCGTTACCTTCTTTATATATACCTGGTTTTCGTGCATGTTAGGAATAATTTAGATGAATTTCGACTTGATTCTCAGGTTCATTATCACTAGAACTCGATTTTGGGTTCCGAAGCGTACATAGTTTCGAACACACAGAGCAGTCAGCAGTATAAAGAGAGGGTAATGGGGAGTGGCTTGTCACGTAAACATGCACACATTGAGGTATAATCTGTACCAAAAGTAGCTCATTACATGTATTGCCACTATATAAACCGTTCTAATCCATAAAGAAACGCAATAAAACAATTATTTAATAACATGATTAATGAACAAAAACGCTTGTACTTTTACAAATAAAAGTATAAAACTTGATACAACAAATTCAGGATAATAATGTACAGAGCTTTGAAAAGACAGTGAACATATATCAATCAAACTAACTCATAATTCATTGCAGTAAATTACAAGATACAACTTTAATATAGCGAAAGAAAAGGCTCTACTCCTGTCACGCAAAATATGTTGAATAATCAAAAAGTTTATTCAGTGTCGAACGCCTACCCTTTCGTATTTTCGACATTTTCCAATCTGCTCCTCTTTCAGTGTTCGCTGGTTTATATACTAGCAGGAACTGAACGAGGCCATGCAGTGAATAATGCTAGATAGTGCAACACATTTCGAAACGGGCTGTAAAGACCATTACGTCGTAGTGATACTCTGTATCCGCCGAACCTCAATCCGACAATTTCATGATTCCGGACCGAGCTCAATAAATAACTATACTCGAAGCAATAGTCAAGTGTCAGTTATTTCACACTACGCTATTCTATTTGAGGGAAGCTGCATAAACAGGTTTATTATCTTACTTAATCACTTACACAGCAACATTAAAAATGTGACCAGTGTTAAAATATTTAAAAGTATACTGAAGGAATTTATGTACATTCATATTTTTTTTTTTTTTTTTTTTTTTAATAAAGAAGATTTTAGCACATGTAAATTTTTTTCTTAGTTATACATTAAAACATCTTGTATGCCTAATTATTGTTTATTTTCTCTTTTGTAAATTTATAAGTGTACATCTGACGTATCCCATTAGGAAATTATTCAGTTGGCGAAATCAATCAATCAATCAATCAATCATCAATTTAGTTTCATAATACCATGTGCTTTATTGCGAAAATAAATAATTATTCTCATACTTATTACTTTCTCTATACGTACTATGAATATGCATAGTGTACAGAGAGGTAATTATATTCCACCCAAAATTCAATACAAAGAGTTGACCGTTTTGATATTCCGTGAATAAAAAAAAACATTTTTAGAAAAATGCCCGTGTGTGTATCTGTGGGCTGTATAGTTCTAAAACGAAGAGTCCGTTAACTTTGAACTTAATTTTAGTATCTTCCAAGGATGCGACACGAAGGTTTTCACCCACCCCACAAACTTTTACATGGAAAAATGTTTTCGAAAATTGTGATTTTCTAAAAATTTGCTCAAACGATTTTAATTAAAATATCGTAAAAACACGAATTTGTCAAATCCTGACCATACAAAGAAACAAATTTCAATTACATAATAACCAGCTTTTAATAAATTTGACTGTCCTTTTAGCCTATAGTACTCCCTTATTTCCCATCTAGTTACAAAGAAGCAAGTAATAGGACCATTTCTGCTAATGTTTATCTCGATTTGCATGAAGAATAAACTTTTTAACAATAATTTGTTACAGAGACGTAGAGAAAGTCGTGTGAATATACCACATCAGATTTTTTCTTCTTTCAATAGTGCTTGTCAATAAATATAATAATCTATATTAGTAGAAAGATTTAATTTCTTATAGGAGATGGCTTGCAACTAAATTCTTGATACATTTCGTTTTTATTGATATTCGAGAATTCACTATTTTTCAAAATGTTCGTATAGAGTGTGCAATAAAATATAATGTTCGGCGTCAACATAATTATGCGCAGAATAATTGAAAAACAGTATGGTATTTTTTTACAGTACGGTGATAACAACTTTGCGATTTCATTTTTAAAATAACATTTGATATTCCTTCTTGTTACAATTATCAGTTCACTGTTATAGGTACAAAACGAAATAAATGCTGGTTTTATGCTTTTCTTTCAAACATTATTTGATGTCTATACGCATGTCTATGTGTTATTTGAACACATTTCTAGTTTGGTTTTGCATTTAAATAATATTAAGGAACCAATTCAATTAATAGTGTGACAACAAAAATCAGTGACCCCGACGTGATTTGAACACGCAACCTTCTGATCTGGAGTCAGACGCGCTACCGTTGCGCCACGGAGTCTTGTTGTGCACTGGAGATAAACTGTCACCTACTATCTTTCACTTCTTGAAATTTCAAAATCGTGGGTATTCTATTGAAAGAAACAGATATGTCGGATAGGCTAGAAACCTTAATTTTAGGATTACCTCAAAAAAGTTATTCGGGTTTTCTAAATTTTAGAAAACTACTATTCTAATTTTAAAATAGTTGCATTGAGACTTGCTGCTTTCGCCTTTGGTTTATCTTGAATAATGCAACCGGTAAAGAAGGAAGGAAGGGTAGGGGAAGGGAGGAAGAGAGGGAGAAAGGGAGGGTATGAGGGAAGGAGAGATGAAGGAAGAGAAAGAGCGTGGGAAGGGAAGCAGGGAGGAGGAAGGAGAGAAGAAGAAAGGGAGGGTCAAATGAAGGAGGGAGGGAAGAACGAAGTAAGGGAGGAACGGAAGAGAGAAGGAAAGAAGGGAGAAGGAAGGAAGTACTAATCATATTAAGTTAAAAACAAAACTAACATCGATTTACACCAAGCATGAAAAATATTCTGATATACTCTAGAATAATAACACTTTATTTTCAGTTATAAAAACAATGTTTAGAGTTTAACCTATCCACCAGGATTATCAAGTATTGCAACCTGTATTTTCAGCACATGAGTGATAAAAGAAAACTACTGTACGCGTTAAAAAGCGTTTTATGTAAATGTATATGGTTACGGATACATACACATATATAAACACACATATTGAACAGAAAGGACATGAGAATGTGCAGGCTGAATTTAGAATTCCGAAATGTTCGACCCCATTTTGCTGATTTGGATTAAGCAAAATTGGAGAAACACCAGAGTTCCTATTTGTTTCACACTTTCAAGTCAAGCAAAGATTTTCAAGAAAATGTTCCACCAAAGTAGGCTTTACATTTTTGTTACATTTCTATTTTCTCAAAACTGGCTGTAATGATTTAATTTAAAGTAACATGAATAAGCTATTTGCATGTCTAGTAAAATCTGCGATATTCTCTGAATGCGTTATGAAGTCCTCCATTTTGAATACACCTTATTTTAATTACGTAACCGTATGTGCTGGCAAGATCTTACTGTACAAAACTTGTAGAGCTCATCAAAATAATACAGTTTATTCATATGATATAAGTTTTTTTATGTGTAGATTTAACCATTTTCAAAATACTATTTAACTTTTTCAAGTTAAATTGTACCAGCAGTAATTATGAAACAGCTTAAGCGATTTTTATTTTTATGTGTTCGTTTATAAAAAAAGACTTACAATGTGCGAACAGTTTCTTTGCCTTTTTATCCATGCAGACGAGATTATTAGTTGTATACTCTGTGCATTTTTGAAGTAGAAGAAATGGTTCTATCTTATTGGACAGGTAAGAAACACAAAATACACTGTTGTTAGGGATGGTCCGGTGAGACAAGTTGATTTGTTTAAAAGGTACATTGGACGTCGCCCCTAGCAATTGCGTCACAAAACATTGTTCTAGTTTTATCGAAATGGGAGTTCTATTGCACAGCAGTTGGTATTTATACTTTTGCAAGATTACTAAGAGTTATTTTGGCGTATTTGGAGCTTTCTGAATCAAGTGAATACAGAGTGCATTGTTTTACAACATCTGCAACATTACTCGGTTGTAGTGTCGGTTTGATCACTCTAAAGCGGCTTCAAGGTAGCGTTTTATCTCCATTGTAAGTAGAGGTGAAAGAAGGGAGTACCATGGGTTAAAGTGATAATCAAAAGCTGGTTGCTATGTCACTGAAGTTCCTTTGTTTGTATGGAGAGCAGTTGACAAATTGCTGTATGAGAAATGTATAAGTTTTTCATAGCAGAAACCAAAAATAAAGAATGTCACAAAAACGACGAACTCCACGAAAAAAATGTATATAACATAAATTGTGTGTTTTAACGTGCTCTACCTTTTTTGTGTAGTACGTTTTTGTCCATTTCTTACGGTTTAGCAGTTATTCAAAATTTAGTAAAATTCATCCAGAATAAACTACTCTTCAGAGGCTATTCCCAGAAAATTCAAGATATACATTTTATTTGTCAGGTAAATATCTTTAATATGCGAAATTTTAATCAAAATCGTTAGAGCCATTTTTGAGAAAATCAAAATTTTCGAAAAATGTTCCATGTAAGGGTAGTTGGGGGTGGGGGGATATTTCTCAAAATCTTCGTGTCGCATCCCTGGAAGATACTAAACTTAAATACCAAGTTTGGTATTTTACCTATGTTTATGTTTTTGAGTTATCGTGTTCACAGACACACGGACCTTTTTCTGAAAATGCTTTTTTTAGATAAAGGGGACCCTAAAACATTTATTTCCGGTGAAATCTCGGTATCGATTTTTTTTGTGGAGTGCAATACATTCTCTATACACTATGTACATAGTGCGTATAGAGAAAGTAAAAAATCAGTACAGAGGAATCTGTGGAAAATAGTTCACATGTTTCCCGGTAAGTGTTTAAGTGTTTTCTCACAGAAACCGTGTGTAGGACAGGAGTTGGATAGGTAGAATCAGACTGAAATATTCAACGCCATAGCCGGGATTTGAACCAAGGATTTCCCGGTCTCTAGCCGGTTGTTCTACCACTGAGCTACCATGGCAACACTGAATTTCTCAACTGATTCGCTTTGACGTGCCCAGCCGGCATATTGCCATGGTAGCTCAGTTGTAGAGCAACCGGCTAGAGACTAGGAGATCCATGGTTCAAATCCCGACTATGGCGTTAAATTTTTCAGTCTGGCTCTACCCATCCAACTCCTGTCCTGCACACGGTTTCTGTGAAAATATTAAAATTATCAACCACCTTGATATTTTCTGATAACATATTTAAAACGTTCTGACTTCCTCAACGTGATACCTACTTTCTGGAAAGCTCAACTGCAATTTTGTTGCACACTTAGCCTTTGCCGGATACCGCAGTCGCCGGTTATGTGTAATGGGGAATGCCCAGTCTTACAGTACAGTATAGGAAACTAATGGCTTCACAAACATGCATTGTTTCTCTTTATACGTTAAGGCATGTATAGAGAAAGTATTGCACTCTACCCAAAAATTTCATACCGAGATTTAAAGGGAAATTCGTGAGAAGGTATTGTACTCTACGAAAAATTCCATACCGAGATTTAAAGGTAAATTCATATTTTGAGACCTCCTGAATCCAAAAACCGCATTTTTAGAAAAAGGTCTGTGTGTCTGTGTGCAGCACAGCTAAAAAAACAAAAAGTAATACAAAGATTTTCAAGAAAATGCCCCCACCATCAACTACTCTTTTAATGGAAAAAATTGCGAAAGTTTTAATTTTCTCAAAAATGGCTCTAACTATTTTGAATAAAACATTATATATTAAAGAAATTTGTATCACAAATAAAATTTATATTTTCAATTTTATGAGAAACGCCTCTGAAAACCTCTTTATTCTATTGTATTTTGCAGAATTTGCATAACGATTAAACCGTAAGAGAGAGAAAATCTTAATACATATTAATGCAGATCTCTTCAAAACACATAATTTATGTCATATATATTTTCCTTGTAGAGTAAACCGTTTTTGAGATATTCCTTGTTACGCTCCTTGTTTAATTTTAAACTACCTAACTTTCCTCATACATAAACTTGCAAAGCGAAACGAACCTCAATTGTTTCACATAGTGAACAGCTTTTAAAAGATTTGACTATCGGTTTAACATAATGTATTCCCTTATTTCTCTTCTACTTACAATGAAGTAAGCGTTTATTTCGATTATTTCGATTATCATGATTGTAGATAAAAGTATAATCTCTTGTAACAATAGTTTGTGTTTGGAATAGCTAGAGAAAGTTGTGTGGATGGAACACATCAGATTCTCTTTTTTACACTAAAGAGTTTGTAAGAAATATATGAAAAATATTCAACTACATTGGATAAGATTTGACAAGACGTGGCAAGACTTGACAATGGCATAAATATACACTTACACGTTGCCTTTTTTGTTAAATTGGATCTCTTCAGTACATATGGATAATAATTTATCACGTGCAAAGTAGGTAATTTTCTATAAGGACATAGTATAAAAACTTGTATTGAAATATTATTCTTTACATAACCAGATATCACTTTTGTATATGACAACAGATTGTCCATAACATCACATAACGAATGCAGTGGAAATACGAATTGATAGGTTAACTGCATTTGCATTATTGTATACTCTGGAAATCGACCTCACAATTTCTTATGTGCTATGCCTTCTTCATCTGTTGTGGGATCCGGAGCCAATAAGGAATAGATAATGACCATTTGTAAAAGTAAAAATAAACATAATACCTAAGTATTAATTATAAATATCTCTGAACACATAATTATTCACTATATGTTGGTAATGAACTCGATTTTGATTACTGCCTAGAAGAAATATATCTAAAGCTTCTTACGTGATATAAGGTATTAATCAGCCTGCTTGGTTAGTGTAGTGGTAGCGTGTCTGCCTCAAATTCAACAGGTCGTGAGTTCGAATCTCGCTTAGGATGAGTTACCCGGGTAAGGTTTTTTTCCGGGTACTCTCTTATCCTGAGAAGAATCTTTGGTGTCTAGTAGCTTCACTACTAACTTCATTTACTCATTTTAGTCCTAAAAGCTAGACAGAGTTACACTATTTGAATAAGATGTCAAAATAAAGAAATAGGCACCGCAAATAAATAGCATTATATGTAGGATTTGATTTTTCAAATTCGTAGGCAGTTACATGCATTCCAGGAGACTCAGCTGCTTTATATCTGACATGTAAGGAAATCCCATTATGCATTATAAAGAGTTGCAGATTTCAACGGGACTATTTCAGCTTAAAACCCGTTAAAGAGGAACTGGCCTGAACGACCTTTGTTTTGTCCCTCTTGTTTATCAGTGGTGACGGTGAGCAGGTCACGCTCATTGAGAGGGTTATTCTGTGAATAGCCTTTAAAATCTAGATACATTTTGGTGAACTGGTAAACCTTAAGCGATAGACAAACTTAATACAGAAAAATATAGCTCTCGTTAAAACACACAAATTAGGCATATACATTTCTTGTAGAGTTAACCGTTTCCGAGATACTCCTTGTTATTGGTTTAAGTTTTTAGCTACCCAAGCTTTTCCAAACGGCAGGGTATCTTTCGTTTCATCTCTCTTTTGTTTCGTTTCTATCCGTGCTAAGTGAACCGAATTTCAATTGTTTCACATAGCGAATGGCTTTTTAAAGAATTTGAATATCGCTTTAGCCCAGTGAATTATCATATATTCCTTTTACTTAGAAGGCACTAACACAATCGTTTCTGCTAATGTTAATCTCTATTACCATGATGCAGATAAAGGAATATTGTTTTGTAATAGTAGTTTGTAGAGAAAGTCATGTGAATGAAGCACATCAGATCTTTTCTTGTATACATGTTCCATCACGGCATATTGACGTATTTAGAAAACACCTAGGTACTTTCTAGCCCAGGGGAAATTTCTTATTCGGGATTTTCCCAATATGGGCACATGGTGACGAAGGAGGACTAAATTACGACTTGCGGACGTGGGAATAGTAGAATTTTGCAAAAGACCTTCTCTTTTAAGGTATAGAGCCCTTAATGTGCAAATAAACATTGCACGGTTTTACTTCCCCTCCGAAGGAAGCCATGCTAATGCTTTTTTGTATAGATTAAGCCAATACCAATTGACCATAATAGTTGGCTATACCATGAGTCCGGACTTAAGTACTTACAGCATTGTAAGTCGCCATTGGGGTCATCTCAAAATAATTTGAGAACTCCTGTAGTTTACCAGGAAACATGCGAGTCAGTTGAGAAATTCAATGATATGCCGGCATGTTGCCATGGTAGCTCAGTGGCAGAGCAGTCGGCTAGAGATCCGGAGATCCGTGGTTCTAATACCGGCATTGAATTTTTCAGTCTGATTGTAGCTATCCATTAACAGAATTTGTATTATCGCTCTTTTAAGTAGAAGGGAAATACACAAGGCTTAAAGCGATATTCAATTATTTTAAAAAGCCGGTCGCTGTGTGATTGAAATTCGTTCTCTTAGCATTAGCAAGAGCAAAACAAAATAAACAGTATAAAGTATTTTTAAATTGAAGCCTTAACAAGGCATATCTCAGAAACGGTCAACTCAACAAAAAACTTGTTATACCTAAATTGTGTGTTTTAATGGGACTCACACTTTTTGTGTAGTAAGGTTTTGTCTAACCCTTACAGTTTACCAGTTATGCAAATTCATCTAGAATGAAGAGGTCTTCAGAAAATTAATCCAGAATTTTCATTATATACATTTTATTTGTCATGAAAATATCTTTCGTTCACGGTATTTTAAGAAAACACAAAAATTCCTTCATATTAAGGGTAGTTTGGATTGGGGGTACTTTTTTAAAATTATCCTTGGAAGATAACAAACTAAAATACCACGTATTTAGCTATTCTGTCCATAGACACACATCCACACATATACACACAGGCACATACACATGGATATTTCTCTAAAAATGTTCTTTTGGGGTCAGGGGACCTCAAAACATATTTCTGGTAAAATCTCGACACTGAAATTTTGGGTAGAATACAAGAACTTCTCTACCTACTAGTCTGTGTAAGGAAAATGAACACAATTTGGTACCGCAACTCAGTGGGTGGAGCACCTACCTGCAGAGCGAGGGGTCCCAGGTTCGATTTCCGGCTGGGGGGTGGAAAATTTTCTCTAGCCAAGAGTATTCCCTATATTCTCCAGAGTCTGGAAGTATGAATGAGAGTGTGAATGTGTGTGTGATCTAATGAATATAATTGAAAGAGGAAATAAAAACTCAAGATAACTACACGAGTTAAGATCATTGCCAACAGGCAGTATGTTCCAAAGGGAAGTATCGCCACAGGCACACACACACACACACACACATACACACGGACATTTTTCTAAAAATGCTTCTTTTGGATTCCGGTGAAATCTCGGTATCGAATTTTTGGGTGTATTACAAAGCCTTCTCTATACACTATATACATAGTACACGTAGAGAAAGTAAAAAGAAAGAAAACAAATAACTAAAGCTACAAGTTCTTTAGTGGGGTTTTATAAGAACAAGAATACGCTATTAGACAAAGTAAAAATCTGATGTGTACCATTCACATGACTTTCTCTATATCCCTGCAACAAATTATTCTTATAAAGCTTATACTTCTATTAACTTCATGCTAATCAGTAAAACATTAGCAGAAATAGCCATATTACTTGATTCCTTGTAAGTAGAGATGAAATAAGGAAGTACCATAGGTTAAAGTGATAATCAAAAGCTGGTTGCTATGTCACTGAAGTTCCTTTGTTTGTATGGACAGCAGTTGACAAATTCCCGTATGAGAAATGTATACGTTTCTCATAGCAGAAACCAAAAATAAGGAATGTCACAAAAACGACGAACTCCAAGAAAAAAATGTATATAACATAAACTGTGTGTTTTAACGTGCTCTACATTTTTTGTGCAGTAAGTTTTTGTCCATCTCGAACGGTTTAGCAGTTATTCAAAATTTAGTGAAATTCATCCAGAATAAACTACTCTTCAGAGGCTATTCCCAGAAAGTTCAAGATATACATTTTATTTGTCAGGTAAATATCTTTAATACACGAAATTTTAATCAAAATCGTTAGAGCCATTTTTGAGAAAATCAAAATTTTCGAAAAATGTTCCATGTAAAGGGTAGTTGGGGGTGGGGAGATTTTTCTCAAAATCTTCGTGTTACATCCCTGGAAAATACTAAACTTAAATACCAAGTTTGGTATTTTACCTATTTTTCCGTTTTTGAGTTATCGTGTTCACAGACACACGGACCTTTTTCCGAAATGCTTTTTTTAGATAAAGGGGACCCTAAAACATATATTTCCGGTGAAATCTCGGTATCGAATTTTTGGGTGGAGTGCAATACATTCTCTATACACTATGTACATAGTGCCTATAGAGAAAGTAAAAAATGAAACAATTCGATAAGAAGGTGACATACTAGATGTGGTTAAACTCACAAAAGTAAGAAGAAGGGAATAATGGAACTCACACGTAGAACGAGCAGACAGAGGCAGATTGATAAAGAGCAGCCACAGATCTTGTGCCATATGGAAAGAGAACAAGAGGTCGTCCAAAACAAGAGATGGAAAGGATGTCTTTCATCACCGCCAGATGAAGCGTGAAGACAAACAAGCGAGAGCTTAACAAAAGAAGAAGAATTCCCTTAATTACAGATAAGCACTGTGCAACATGTCGGTATGCTTACACTGGGAAAGCAAGCGACTCAGATACCAATAGGTCAGCAAGCGCCTTTGTTCCTGGATAACAGCCTATTCCACGCTGACCATGAGGCTTGTTGATGTACCTTTCTTTATTGGATCTGAAAACTATATATTCATATCACACAGTTACTGAGCAACGTCTACATCTTGGTATGGTATCGTTTCGAAATACCTGTATAGTACAGATAAGCAAAATGATCATAAAACACCGTTATTCAACACAAACCTAAACAAACACGGCGCTTTAAAACTGTCAGGTTACGAGAAAAGCTTTTATTATGCGATAAGCGTATGGTGTAGCTTTGTGCCTCTTCACCTCATAATCTTTTGAATTCTTAGCTATGGGTAATATATCCTAATTTGTTGTAACATTCCTTGATAACACAATATAATTATCTGATATAAAATTATCCAGGCGGCGTCCTGGTTAAGTGGTTAGACCGCTCGCCTCCTATTTAGGCGGCCCGAGTTCGATCCCAAGCGCCCGCATGTGGGATTTGTAGTCTGGACGGGTTTTCTCCATGTCCTCCGGTTTCCCCGCAACTAATTTCATCACACTTCCTATCATTCCACTTCTTCGTGTAATGTCTGGCTACGGGCTGACCCCTCGTAACAGGTTCTCCATTCTGTGGTTTCGTGCACTTAGCTAACTCCCCGACAGGTTTCTGACCCCTATCATTGTAAATCCTAACGGGGTGTCTATGCTACGAATAGGGGGAGGGTAAGCTGATTACGAAAATATAATTATCTTAGATTAGGTTTATTTCCGCTCTGTGAATTCATTGGTGGCTATAGAGACTCGTGAAAATAGATATGTATAGAATTATATAACCAAAAGTATATCAGAAAAATCTTATGTGACCATTCGCACGACTTTCCTTATCTATTCTGCAACAAACTTCATATTATTACAAAAGCTTATTCTTCACTCGAAACTATACTAATATCAGCAGCAATAGCCTTATTACTTGCTTCCTTGTAAGTAGAACGGAAATAAGCGATAGTCAAAAATTTTAAAATCTGAAACAATTGGAATTCGGTTCTCTTTGTGAGGCCAACAGTAAAATAAAAGAGATTCTATTTTCTAAGAATAGTTTGTTTTACAATCAAGTTAGCGAAACTCATATGAATGGAACACATCAGATTTTTTTTTTACTTTCTCTAGTATGCATGTACAATATATACAGTAGATAGATACATACCTATACTCAAAAATTTGGCCGCACCGTGGCCGAGTGGTCAGACCACTCGCCTCTCACCTAGAAGCGACCGCATGTGATGTTTGTTGTGGACAAAGCGGTGCAGGGGTGGGTTTTCTTCGGGTTCTCCGGCTTCCCCCGCCATCACATTCCACCGGAGCTCCATCTTCATGTATCATCAATGTCATCGCCTGCGGTGCCAGAGCAGTAAAAGCGGGCGTTAAACACTACCAAAAAAAAATTCGATACCGAAATTTAACTGGAAATGTTTCGAGACCCCCTTAATAAAAACACATTTTTTACAAAAAGTCTTTATATCTATAGTGTGTGTGTGTGTGTGTGTGTGAGTGTGTGTGTGTGTGTGTGAGTGTGTACAGCACAGCTCAAAAACGAAAAGTCTGTTAAATACCAAACTATGTACTTAAGTATTTTCCAAGGATCCGAAACGAAGCTTTTTCAAGAAAAGCCCCCGACGACAAACTGCACTTTACATGGAAAACATTAGAAAAGTTTCTTTTTCCTCAAAAACGGCTCTAAAGGTTTTGATCAAAATGTAGTATAATAATATACACACATATACATAATATGTATGAAATGTATTTCTGGGAATAGCCTCTAAAGACCCTTCACGCGGGATGAATTTTGTATAACTGGTAAACCCTAAGAGATAGACGAAAGCTTATACAAAAATGTAGATCTCTTTAAAGCACACACTTTATATTACATACATTTTGTACAGTTAGCCGTATCCTTGTTATTGCTTTAAATTTTAAACTACTTAAACCTTTCTTAAACGGGGTCATATTTTTTTTTATTCCTGGCCATGCAAACAGAACCGAATTCCAATTGTTCACAAAAGATTTTATATGTCTTTAGACTAGTATATTATATTAATTGACTTCTGCTTAGAAGGAAGCAGGTAATAGACAATTGCTGCTAATGTTTATCTCGATTAGCATGATGTAGATAAAATAATATATTACAAGAATACTTTGCACAACATATAGCGAAAGTTATGTGAATGGAACGTGAATGGAACCAAGTAAAATCTTAATGCAAGTATTTGAATTCTCTATACAAAGATATTTGGAACTATTTGAATTACGGAATTATACTACAGGTTAATATTCTAATAAAGAAGGCGGGAACTCTTTAAACCACTGCTCTGTGATGAATTTCCACGGTTATGTGTGTTTGCAATAAATGTAATGACAATCTTTGGATTCACGTACATTTGAGAGAAACTTTTTTCCAAAATGAATTAAATTGAAAATAATACGCGAGGATCACTTAGAAGTCTGTATTTTTTTTTTAATTTCATTTATATAGCTCCCTTTAACATCTAGGGTCATATCGGGGGCTTTGCACTTGAACCAACTTGTCAGTAATACTTCCAGACTCTGTGGGGGATAGGGAATAATTTTGGCTAAAGAAAAATTCCCCGCCCCAGCCGGGAATCAAACCCCGGACCTCCGGGTGAGAAGTCAGCTCGCTGACCACTCGACCACGGAGAGAGTCTGCATTTTTTTTTTTTTTTTCATTTATATAGCCCCTTTAATTTCTATGGTCATATTGGGGGCTTTGCTTCTGAAATAATTGTTGGTAATTTGCTCGCTTAACCGTGGAGTTTCTTAATGTTGTTATTCTCTCTCTCTCTCTCTCTCTCTCTCTCTCTCTCTCTCAATAGTATACTATTAAACACACACATTAATACTTCCAGAATCTGTGGGAACAAGGAATTATCCCAATTAAAGAAAAATTCTTCGCCACAGTTGGGAATACAACCCAGGGCCGAAGGTTATGAAACCCGAATGCTGACCACTCAACCATTTCGGCAGTCAGTCAATGGTAAGTCTTCTGAGAGACTTTACGTCATCATTGGTGGCAAATATCCATAACCTTGTTAAAAATGAAATGTACCAGAAAAGTCACTAAGAGAAAGCGATGTACAAACGCTACGGAAGTCCACTGTGTATTGTTTCATTATTACTTTCTCTACACATACTATGTACATAGTGTATAGAGAAGGTATTGTAATGCACCCGAAAATTCCATACCGAGATTTCACCAGAAATACATGTTTTGAGACTCCCTGAATCCAAAAAACACATTTTTAGAAAAATATCCGTGTGTGTGTCTGCCTGTTTGTGTGTATGTGTGTGCGCGTGTGTGTCTGTGGGCAGCATAGCTCAAAAACGAAAAGGCAGTTAAAAACCAATCTTAGTATTTGGGTTTGGTATCTTCCAAGGATACGACACGAAGATTTTCAAGAAAATCCCCCTACCCCCAACTACCCTTTACATGGAACTTTTTTCAAAAATTTTGAATTTCTAAAAAATGGCTCTAATGATTTTGATTAAAATATCACATCTTAAAGATATTTACACGACAAAAAAAATGCATATCTTGAATTTTCTGGGAGTAGCCTCTGATGACTACTTTATTCTGGATGAATTTTACGGAATTTTGCATAGCAGTTAAACCATAAGAAATGGGCAAAACTTATCACACAAAAAATGTAGAGCACATTAAAATACACACTTTATGTTATATACATTTTTTTTTCGTGGAGTTGATCGTTTGTTAGACATTCCTTGTTATTGGTTTGAGCTTTAGAAGACATACTTTTCTCATACAGGAATTAATCAACTCCTGTCCATACAATCAAAGGAACTTCAGTCACATAGCAACCAGCTTTTGACTATCACTTTAACAATTGGTACTCCCTTATTTCGCTTCTACTTACAAGGAAGCAAGTAATAAGACTATTTCTGTTATTTTTTTTTTCTGTTAGAATGAAGTAAATAGAAGCATAAGTTTTTTAAAAATAATTTGTTGCAGAGATATAGAGAAAGTCATGTGAATGGAACATATCAATTTTTTTGCCCGCTTTAGGTATATATTCACATGGAATCAAGATGGAGCAACGTTTGAATGCGTTGGCAGGGGAAACTGGAGAATCCGGAGAAAACCCACCCCTGAGCCCCTTTGTGCACCATAAACCCCACATGCTGTTGCCTGGCATCAATCCTGAACTACTTAGGTGAGAGATCCTATATTATATTAAATTTATTTAAAGAATACCACAGTGATTTCAAGCTACCATGAAACTCGACAAACATAGTCCATCTTTTGCAACATAAAGTACGCTTACAAGGCCATAATAACATCTCGGATTGGGTGGACAGAGGTTCACCCACCTTCCCGGCTGCGGTTGGGCATCCTTGCCCTAGGCTGGGTTTTTTTTTTTTTTTTTTTTTTTTTTTTTTTTTTTTTTTAATACAGTTCCGGAGTCTGATCGGGACTCCGGCGCTGTATACCCTACTTTTGTTTACCTAATTTCTTTAAGTTGATTACTGAATTACTGCTTTATTCTTTTACACACACACATACATATACACAAACATATAACACCCATGCCCAAGGTAGGACTCGAACCCACGATCCCCTGCGCTACGAAGCACCAACGCGAGACGCCTGGCGACGCGACCGGCAGCTTTGTAGCTGCGTTACCGGGGATGCCCGCATACCCGCTGGGAATGCGGTAGCACTTTGAAAGTCACATACAAACGTTCTCCTATGGATCGTTTTAATTACATCACTCTTTTCAACAAGTAGAATTTATCAATAGAACATATTTTTTAGATTTAATTTAAAATTTTAATTAAAGTTTAATTAACTTTGTAATTAAAAAGTATGGAACGTCTTATTTAGGTTTAACTTTATTAACAGTATGGACAATTTTAAAAATCATATGAAACTTAATCAACACGGATTCTTGATTAGTAATCGTCCATAAAGAACGTAGTATAGTTGGCACAACTACTAACAGGCCGCGCCGTGGCCGAGTGGTTAGACCACTCGCCTCTTACCTAGACGACCCGGGGTTCGATTCCAAGCGACCGCATGTGAGATTTGTGGTGGACAAAGCGGCGCTGGGGCGGGTTTTCCCCGGGTTCTCCAGTTTCCCCCGCCATCGCATTCCACCGGTGCTCCATCTTCATTCATGTATCATCAGTGGTGCCATAAGTAATTAAAGCGGGCGTTAAACACTAACAACAGAGCACCTGATCATAACATACTGTTATCCAGCAGAATGTTTATAATAATGAGATAATGCATACATATATGTCCAAAACAGTTTAGTATTTTAGCAAGTTACTTCATATTTTTTGTGTTTCTACTATTCATGAGATAGTCAGTCACTTAAATGCCAAACGAGCTTTAATTTTCTAGAGAAAATCGTTTATTTTCCATTCATTCCCTAAAAAATCAAGTGTTTGGTTTAATAAAATGGAATTCATTTATTTAAATATTAAGAATGTCTCAAATTAATATCTTTTTCAGATAATAACGACAAAATTAAATTTACTCCACAAAACTAAATAGCATAACAGCATTCGTGCTATTCTAAACAAGGGAAATATGAAAACTGAAAGCTTACATTCTTAAAGTAACACGTATTAGAAAATCAAACCAAAGCGATCTTTAATCGGAATTGAAAACCCTGTTATACCATGGCAACTGCGTAAACAAAGAGTGTTTGAAGGATGATGAATGTACTTGCATTCTACCCAGAGTTTTTTTTTTTTTTTTTTTTTTTTTTTTTTTTTTTTTTTTTTTTTTTTTTTTTTTTAAATTCCTGAGTCTGGTCGGGACTCCGGCGATGTATACCCTACTTTTTTATTTGCCTAATTTGTTTACTTTGATTACTAAATTACTGTTTTACTTTTTACACACCCATACACAAACATATAACACCCATGCCCAAGGCGGGACTCGAACCCACGATCCCCTGCGCTGCGAAACACCACATCGAGACGCTTTGACGAGCGCGGCCATGGGGACCGGCTGGTTTTCATGGCTGTTGTTGCTTGGATGAGTAAAATACAGAGAGGGAGAGATGGGGCAGTCACTATCATTTTGGACAGCGTAATGTGTGAATTAGTAATACAAGATGGAAATGTGTAATTTTGAATGTAATTAAAAATTTAGGTGAAGCGCCATTTCAGCGAGTCGCCCTTGTTCAAGGATGAAATTGGATATTTATCCATCTTTTAAGGTTGAGTTTTTTCTGATCACGAACCGATTATCAGAATATGGATATTTCTGATGAAGTTTTAGGTCCATGCATAGAATACTCCATTACGTATTACAACTGCGACGGCGTCATGGGTGAGTGGTTAGATCGATCGTCTCCCAACTAGGGAGGCCTGGGTTCGATCCTAAGCGCCCGCTTGTGGGATTTATGGTGGACGAAGCGGCGCCTGGGCGTGTTTTCTCCGGGTCCTTCTGTTTCCCCCACCATCTTCATCTTTCCGTTCATCAATTTCGCTTACGTTTCATATCATTTCACTTCATGTTCATGCTTGGCTACGGGTTCTCCCTCCTTGGGTTTCGTGCCGTAGACTCCCCCACAGACTTCTGACTATGTTAGCAGTTAATTATGCATCAATTACACAAAATAAGCCTTTAGTGGAGGAATTAAGTACTCTGGACGAGTCCATAATCTGAATGAATCCGCTGAAGTGAATCCAATAATTTTTAGTAAATGATGTCTAAATTATATCAAATAAATTAAATAAATGTAATATAATTGCCGATTAAATACCTATAAGAGGCATAGTCAGTTATTTGCTGTCATATTCTATTCTCACAGCCTCCTGAATCCTACGCTATGAACCTATGCTATGAGCCGTAACATTGTCTCCTGGAAGCGTTGAAAATGAAACTTAGTTTTATTTATGGAAGCACTATAATTATGATGTTTCTCAGCATCCCATTTTCTATTGGATATGAAAGACCGCTTAACTTTACTCAGATGCCTTTTTATCAAGCTTGAAATACCTTTACGTGCGGTAAATCTATGAACTAACTACTATGATTTTCAACGCCCTTCTATAATGGGAGTGAAAATTCGCTTAATTTTGCCTCAGAAGTCTGTTTATCAAGCTTGAGGTTCTTTTAGGTGCCAAAAATCTATGACTCCCTGCTTTAATTCTCTTCAGAAGGAAGCCATGTTAATACTCCATCACCCTCAGCCACATTTGAACCCATTACTTCTGAAAATAGAGGGTAGGATGTTGTAGTTATTTTATTTTATTTATTATTACTTTTGAAGGGAATTTAATTTCGATTGGAAACGTTGACCGAAACAATATGAAATGCGGATTGATGTAGATGCAATGCTTATTCAGAGTGGTAATTTCTAAACAAGAAACTCAAAATTTGGATAAAAATCCCGAAGAATTAAATTTCATTTTTACGAAGGTCGGCTGATAGGTCCCGGGCCTCACACAGATATGGAGCCACTAAACCAGTTAGACACTAGCATCGCATAGTTTAACTCTAGACTAGCTTGTATCCATAGCTTGTTTAGTTTTCGAACGACAGCATTTTAAATAAGACAACTTTAGAGTTTTCACGAAAATGGAGGATTTGGAAAAACGAGCAGTGATTAAATATTTCCATTTTGAAAGGCTTAACGCCTAAAGAAATCAAGGAGGAAATGAACAGTACATAGGAAGACTCTGTTCCTTCATATTCAATGATTAAAAGGTGGGTTGCAGAGTTTAAAATGGGACGTACGAGCATTAGTGATGAACTTCGCTCTGGACGCCCTGTAGAAGTAACTACTCCAGAGATCACTGAAGAATTTCATCGTTTAGTACTGAAAGACCGCAGATTCAAATTGTTTGAGATAGCAGAGGCTGTAAACATATTAAGAAAAAACGTGAAGATAATATTTTAAGTAATGTTTTTGGCTTTCACAAGGTCTGTGTAAGATGGGTGCCGCGTTTGTAAACACTGATCAAAAGTTGCAAAGAAAAACTGTTTCTGTTAAGAATGTGGAGCTCTACCGTAAAAATCCCAGTGAGTTTTTGAGACGGCTTATTACCATGGATGAAACTTGGATACATCACTACACTCCAGAAAGTAAATCACAGTCAAAACAGTGGATTGCGCCAGGTGAACTGACTCTAAAAAAGACAAAGTCAATTTTGTCAGGTAACAAGGTGATTTTTGGGATGCACTGGGAATCATTTTTATTGATTACTTGGAAAAGGGTAAAAGTACCACTGGTAACTACTACGCAAGCTTACTGCAATGATGAGGGGAAAAGAAAAAGACCTCATTTGGCAAAAAAAAGAAAAAATTTTGTTTCATCACGACAATGCTCCGGCCCATTGCTCAGTCATTGCAATAGGAAAAAAGTGCGAATTAAAGTTGAAATTGCTTGAACATCCACCCTGTTCACCAAATCTAACACTCACCCAGTGACTACCACCTGTTCCCAAACCTCAAAAAATGTCTTGGAGGACGAAGATTTCACAGCAACGAACAGGTCATTGATGCGGTAAACAGCTATTTTGAAGACCTTGATAAATCGTACTACAAGATGGTTTAATTAAATTAGAACGCCGATATGACAAATGCATTAGCATTTCTGGAGATTAAGTTGAGAAATAAGAGAGGCCCGGGACTTATTAGCTGGCCCTAGTATATTTATAAATCCTTTTTTTTTTTATATGGATAGTTGATAAACAATACAGCGGACCATTGAAATTAAAGGGGGCTATACAAATGAAACAAGAAAACAACAAAAAATACAGCGCTGTTAACTTGTTTTTGTTTTTAAATTACGTATTGTGTAACATGATGATAACGATGATAATTAAAATTTATAAAACCATGATGACGTATATATTTGTTGTTTTATGAACAAGTATTATCTTTAAGGCTTGTTAAAACTCCACAAGTTGACGTGACCTGCCACTATCATCTGGGGTTTGTTTATTACCTATACAACTAAGGTATTATCTTTCGACGTGTGAACAGTCTGACAAGCAACTATTTCAGAAAGCATGTACGGGTACTAAAAAGTATTTTTAACGTGTTTAAGTTACAAGTTTAACATCTTCTGTTAGAAGAAATGATTTTAATTCAAACTGTAGGTATAATGTAATACGTAACATTTAATATTTTAAACCATGCAGTATTATTTTGAATTTAATTAAATCTGAATTAATAAATGTATTTTACTTTCGCTAACACTTATATAAGAGGTAGAGAAGATATTGCATTCTGTCCCTAATTAAAAAAATTAGAAAACCTCCGTCTCTCTCTCTCTCTCTCTCTCTCTCTCTCTCTCTCTTTCTGTGTATGAATAGAATAACTGAAAAACGAATATACCTAACTTGTCGATCAGTATCTTTCAAAGATGCGACACGAAGATTTTTAAGAAAATTTGCCCACTCAATTATACTTAAAATATTTACATGTAAAATAAAATTGTTGTTATGAATTTTCTGTTTATTGCCTGTGAATTCTTCTTCACGTGGAAGACATTTTGTATAATCTTGATTAACGAGTGCACGTTAAGCGTTAGAGGAAAACGACAAAACAAGGTATAGATTTGTTTAAAATCACAATTTTTTCCAAATAATCTTTTTGTTTGTGGTATGAGCCATTTCTGAAGCACACTTTATTAATGGTTCGAACTGTTCAATGCTTGGTCATTCTTTTACAACCCTGTCGATTTTCAGTCACCTACTTCTCTCCATTACATGAAAAGAGTATGGAATTTTAAAGCCAGTATATAGAGCCCGGATTAAATATTTTATTATTGCTTTTCCCTTATATCTGTATCGAAATGCTAAGGTTTATTTCGATTAAAATGAAGCAGATAGAAAAATAAATGTTCGTAGGAAAAGATGTATAGCTATTAGCAACTAAAAACACCTTAGAGATTGGAGAAAATTATATGAATGTAGCATATTTAATTTTATATCAGAAGTGGCTGCGGCGCCGTAGCCGAGTGGTTAGACCACTTGTCTCTCACCTTAGCGGTCCGGGTTCGATCCAAAGCAACCACATGTGGGGTTTGTGATGGACAAAGCGACAAGGGGCGGGTTTTCTCCGGTTCTCCGGTTTCCCCCGCCATCGCATTCCACCGGTGCTCCATCTTCATACCATGTATCATCAGTGACATCGCCTGCGGTACCATATGTAGTAAAACGGGCGTTAAACACTATAAAACAGTATATCCGAATAATATAGGAGCAGCTTGACTTATTTGATATGTAATTTACCAGGTAGCCCAACAGCGCCGTATTTTACGTGTGCAGATAAAGAAGTTATGTCGGTCAGTGGCGGGTGAGCGACCTTCGTTGCACACCTCTTGCGTATCAGTTAAAACGGAGAGAGAATCGCGCTCTCGTAATTCCCAGTCTGTGATGATATACAAGAAACCGAAAACGTTTGTTAACTGCTTTCCACATCAGTCATAAAAGTGTTATTTTTGAGAGAAAAGTCACCTATCAGTGTTCACTAATACCTAGTATGTAATTCTGTATACGATATTCTTATTTGATATTAGAGACTAGATCCACTTAGGGTAAAATAAAAAAACAAATTATGGTACCGTAAAAAAAAAACACACATCACACATGAGAGTACGCAGCTTTCACTGTATTTAATATTGTTATTATTGTTATTATTACTATTATTATTATTATCCCTATCATCATCATTATACGCTTAGCGGAATTAAACAAAACGTGAAAACATAGTAACGCAAAACACTGAAAATACGAGAGCACGTAGTGTTTCACTATATTATTATCATTAATTATATACGCTTATCAGAATAAATAAAGCCGTGAAAATAAACAAACACGAGAGCACGTGGTGTTTCTATTAGCATCATCAATGTTATTGCGCAGTGTACGTTTAGCAACATGAATCAAACATGAAAAGATCGGAACGAAAAATATGCAAACACGACATCATGTAGTGTTTCGCTGTATTATTATTAATGTTATTACGCCGGAATGTTTGGCAGAAAAATCAGAACTTGAGAACTTCGTAACGAAAATAAGCAAATGTGAGACCACGTAGTGTTAACTGTATTATATTCATATATGTATTATTACGCAGTATACGTTTATCATTATAAACAAAACATGTAAACATCGTAATGAAAAAAATCATAACTGTATCATTATTATCATTAATTGTATATGTTTGGCAGAATAAGTTAAAAGAGAATACACCATAACGAAAACCAAACACGGAAGCATGCAGTGTTTCACATATTACTATCATTAATATCATTATTTTTATAAGCTTAGCAGAATAAAACAAAACAAAAACACCATGACTAAAAATATACAAACACGACAGCATGTAGCGTTTCGAGGTATTATTACCATTGATAGTACTATGCAGAATGCACTTAATAGAATACATCAATACATGAAGACATGGTAACGAAAAATAGGCAAACTCTAGAGCACGTAGTGTTTTCCTGTATTATTATCATTAATATTATGACGTTTAGCGTGAATATGAATTAAAACTTGAAAACACCACAGGTAAAAATATGCAAACATAAGAGTGCGTAGTAGGTGCAATGAAATTTTACCTGTTTTCGTGTTTGCGCTTTTTCGTTACGACTCTTTAATGTTTTGATTTACTCTGCTGGTGTATAATGCGTAATAATAATAATAATAATAATAATAATAATAATAATAATAATAATAATAATGGGAATTGTTATGTGTTGTCTGTCGTTGCGGGGCTTTAATGTTTTGGATTTTCTCTGCTACGCACGTAAGAATAATATAGTGAAACATTATGTACTTTTGTGTTTGCATGTTATCGCTTTTATGTTTTAACTTAGTCTTCTATCGTATAGTGCGTAATAATAATAATAATAATAATAATAATAATAATAATAACAGTAATAAAACAAAGTGAAACATTACGTGCTCCTGTATTTTGATGTTTTTCGTTACGTTGTGTTCACATTAATTCTGCTAAGCGAATAATGATGATGATGGTGATAATCACAGTGAAATGCTGCGCATTCTCATGCATAGTTTTTTGTTGCGGTGCCTTAATAGTTTCTTTTGTTTAAACTAGCTATTGGTGAACACTGATAGGTGACTATTCTCTCAAAAATAATGGCTATGTAACTGAAGAGGAAAGCAGTTAATGTTTTCGATCTCTTAGATGTCAAATGTACTGGAAATTGCAATAGCGCGATTCTTTCGCTGGCATACAAGGAGTACGCAACGAAGGTCGCTCGGACTATTTGCTCGCACATCACTGACCGACGCTTGCTTCAATTGCCCCGTTGAATTCGGCAATTTCTTTATAGCACGAATGCTTTATCTGCAAACGTAGAATACGGCGCTCTTTAATCACCTGGTATTTGGTCGATTAAAAGTATTTTAATTGATTCTATAATGTAAATCATCTCTAATTCTTGTTAAGTTACAATGTTAGATATATCTTAGAAACTAAGTACCATTGAAAATTGTAGTAGCAACACTGTCTCTGTGAGCTTAATTCCCATTTCTTCCCTACTTGCTGTTGTTGATTAAAACTCTGATGTGTTCCATTCACATATCTTTCTCTACAACTCTGCAACAAATTATTGTTAGAAAGCTTATGCTTCTATTTACTTCATGCTAATCGGGAAAAAAATTAGCAGAATAGTCTTATTACCTAGTTTTTTGTAAGCAGAAGGAAAATAAGGGAGTACCATTGGTTAAAACGATAATCAAATGCTGGTTACTATGTGACTGAAGTTCCTTTGTTTGTATGGACAGGAGTTGACAAATTCCTGTATGAGAATAGTATGAGTTTTTTTAAAGCTGAAACCAAAAACAAGAAGTATCTCAAAACCGATCAACTTCTCGAAAAAAATTCATATTTCATAAATTGTGTGTTTTAATGTGCTCTACATTTATTGTGTGGTAAGGTTTTGCCTATCTCTTTCGGTTTAACAGTTATGCAAAATTCCATAAAATTCATCCAGAATAAAGTAGTCTTCAGAGGCTATTCCCAGAAAATTCAAGATATACATATTATTTGCCAGGTAAATATCTTTAATATACCGTATTTTAATCAAAATCGTTGGAGCCATTTTTGAGAAAATCAAAATTTTCGGAAAAAGTTCCATGTAAAGGGTAGTTTGGGGTGGGAGGATTTTCTTGAAAATCTTCGTGTCGCATCCTTGGAAGATACCAAACTTAAATACCAAGTTTGTTATTTAACGGTCTTTTCGTTTTTGAGCTATGCTGTTCACAGACAGACAGACACACACACACACACGGACCTTTTTCCAGAAATGCTTTTTTGGATTCAGGGGGACCCAAAACATGTATGTATTTCCTGTGAAATCTCGGTATCGAATTTTTGGGTGCATTACAATACCTTCTCTATACACTATGTACAGAGCACGTGTAGAGAAAGTAAAAATCTGATGTAATCCATTCGCATGACTTTCTCTACATCGCTGTAACTAATTATTGTTAATAAGCATATTTTTCTGTCTACTTTGTGAAAATCAAGCTAAAGTGTCTTTATTACTTGCTTCCTTTTAGGTAAGAAGGAAAATAAGAGAATACAGTAGGCTAAAACGACAGTCAAATTCTTAAAATTTGGTTGCCATGTGGTTGAAATCCGTTTCTATGCAGGTCTAGGAGTTTACAACATTCTGTGTGAGAAAAGTATTTTGAATCTGAAACAAGCATCAAGGAATATCTCTAAAATGGTCAACTACACGGAAAAACTGAATATGATATAAATTGTGTGTTTTAATGTGATCTTCATTTTTTTGTGTAATGAATTATTGTCTATCTCTTACGGTTTACCAGTTACGCAAAATTCATCCACAATAAAGAATTCTTCAGAGGTATTCCCAGAAAATTCAAGATTTATATTTTATTTATGTGTAAATATGGTATTTTAATCAAAATCTTTAGAGCCATTTTTTGAGAAAATCAAATTTTCGAAAATTTTTCCATGCAAAGGGTAGTTTGGGGTGGGAGAATTTTCCTCAAAATCTATACCGCATCCATGATGGATACTAAACATAATATTGTATTTAATTTGGTATTTTACCGCTTAACGTTTTTGGGTTATCGTGTTCACGGACACATGGACATAACCTTTTTTTAGATTCAGGAACCCTAAAACGTGTATTTCCGGTGAAATTTCGGTATCGAATTTTTGGGTGGAATGCAATACTTTCTCTATGCTATATTCATGGTATGTGTAGAGAAAGTAAAAAAGTTGTTGCTAATTGTCTGTATATATTGTTTAAATCACTATGAAAGACTGATATTTTTACTTCTACCACTTACCTGTAATAAACACAGGAAGTATTGCATTTCAGCGAAACATTCGATACAGAGATTTCTCCGGAAATACAGGTCTTGAGGTCTGATGAACCAAAAGGAAAGTGCGCGCGCGCACGAGTGTGTGTATGTGTGAATCATATAATTCAAAAACGAAATATTGAATAAATACTAACCTGGTATTTAAAGTTAGTATCTTTCGATGCCCGACACAAAGAATTTCAAGAAAATATCTCAGGCGACATATTCTTTATATGCTGTTCTTTTATGTACTGAAGCATGGCCAGTTTTGATGAAAGGTAAAGCACTATTTATGCATGATTTTTACCTGGTAATTGAAATGTACATTTGAATTTTCTGGTAATAGACTGTGAAATCTTCTTCATTTTGTATGCATTTTTCAAAGTCTTGTAGAAAGGCGATGGACGAAAAATAGTTTATGTAGCATTTAGCAACTACGAGATTGGTTTCTATAGAAATTGTATGCAATAAAATTGTATCCAACTCTCGATGTCTCACGATGCACTTTTGTTGTACGCAATGCTTAGGACCAAAAAGTTGGACCGCGTGACACCGGCTTAAGTTTTTATCTACTTCAAATGTTTAGTGCTGCATTCGTTTGTTTCTATAGGTCGTACAAATATCAATTTCAAAGCCAGCACAAAGCGACTCACTTTTTAAAGATTTGGCTATCCCTAATTTCTCTGTATACCCTTCGTGCCTACACCAAAATGTTTAATGAGTCTATTCCTGCTTTTATCTCGCTTAATATGAATAATTACAAATAAGAATACACTTTTGTAAGAACAGCTTATATTAGAATAGGTATAAAAAAATAATGTGAATGAAATACATGCATCACATTTTAAAAACAAATAATCCATTTTTTCAGGAACCTCCTTATCAGAACGTTGATAATTATTGTTTATTTTCACAGCACTTTAATGGCAATAGGGATCTACAAAATATTGGGATAAACTCATATTAATGCCCTCAAAATCCTTAATCTGAGTAAGTGGAAAGCTATTTAACAATCAATTAGATCTCGTTTGTGAACATATGTGTATATAGACGAAAGTGGTCAGCTGATGTATAAGGCATCAATGTATCCAAAGAAAATTTCCTTCTACATTCGTATTATTTACAGAGAAGTCATTTGTAATTTAACATTGGCATGTAATGTCCCCTTAAATTTCTACAAATTATCATCTGTTGTATTCATTCACTATCTTATATTCAATCTTTAAAGCTTTGCTTCGTAATCGGCTTACCCTCTCCGCATTTAGGACTGACACACCCTTAAGACTTACAAGCGAATGCCTAGGGGACAGAAGCCTGTCGGGGAGCCAGCGGCACGAAACCACAGAATGGAGCCCGTAACCAAGTGTGAGGAAGTAGATGATAAGGAATGCAAGAGAAATGGATGATAGGAAAGGTAATGATGGAGCAGTTGGTGAAATGAGTGGCGGGAGAAACCGCAGGACCCGGAGAAAATCCACCCAGACGCCGCTTAGTACACCACAAATTCTACAGGCGCTCGGTTTCGAGCCCGGGCCGCCTAGATAGTAGGCGAGCTATCTAACCACTCAGTCACGGCGCTGTTATCTTTAAAGCAAATGACATAAGCCGGTAAAAAGTATAATTTTACCATTCTTGCGCTTTATGGTCAGCAAGTCTGTTCACGTCTGCGTTAATCGCAGTCTCTCGTAACATGAAATGACTGACCTTGTTTATCACTCGCAGCTAAATTAATGACAGTGAAACAGCTTGAAAACAGTATTTTTTCAGTGAAATTGACAGCATATTTAGTAAACAGTCCAGTTTTCAGAACTCAGCCTGCGTAAGCAAGATACCTGCTGAGTGTTACAAGCCATTATTGACCATGACCACACACTCTAACTTCAGTATATAAAGACAAGAACAGCTGTTGTGGTGACTTCCATTCGAGAGATAGTCATGAGGAAGGTGTTGTGTTTCTTTCTATTGCTGCTGGCATCCAGCTGGTCTGCTGATAACTCCCCAGTCGTGAGGACATCTCATGGTGTTCTAAGGGGCAGTACTTTGACCAGTAGACTTGGGAAAACTATATATACCTTCAGAGGCATACCATATGCTAAGCCTCCTGTTGGCAAGCTTAGGTTTCATGTAAGTACCTATATGCTAATTTAGATATGAAACTATGTTTTGTAAACAGCAGGAGTCTATAACACATGGCCCACATAGAACTTTGTTTTCAGGGAAAAATTATGGTGAATTAAAATAACACTTCTCGTCCTACCATCACCCGTCACTCATTGCAATATTCATTTTATATCCCATTCCTGTTAATCACAACAGAAATGTTTCCGTACAGATTTTGTTTTAGATGAATATAAGTGAATATATAATCTGAGAAGTGTCAAATGTTATAAAGCAGGTCGATATTATACGCTGCTCGTTATGAACTCATGACAAACAAAAGAACTATCATATAACATAATAAAGAGTATTGCTTAAAATACTGAAAACATATATGCTATATTCACATAACCTTCTCTATGTGTTCTGCAAACTAATTATTCTCACAAAAGATTATTTTTATCCGCATCATGCTAACCTTGATATACATACTTAGCATTAAATTGTCTTATCTCTTAGTTCCTTATAATTAGAAGTGAAATAAGCGCATACTCTAGGCAAGCGATAGTCAGATATTTTGAAAGTTGTCGATAGGCGATTGTTATTGAAATTCATTACATGGCCAGAAGCAATACAATGTACATAGTAGTTAGAGACTGTGAATGATATTTACGCAGCGTTCAATATTAAATTGTCAAATAACCTGTATAGATAAAAGCAATAAAACAATTAGGTTTGTTGAAAATATTTATGTAATGGGTGCTTTGAAATGTAATAACTGAACTATTTTTTGGGGGTGGAATAAAAATGCACCTGATTATTGCTTAGATTCGAGCAGCTGTACTTTGAATTTATCCGTGTTTAGACATTATGCCATTTAATCTCTTGAGCTACTGTGGTCCTTCGAGAACGTGTTTCTGAAAATCTTGTCTAACGCCTACACGTGACTACTGTAAGAACCATGAATTGCTAAACATAGGGTCTATATTTTTAACGTTTACACATTATGTGTAAGTAAAGAAATTGTTTCAATGAGATGCGAAACGGAATCACAGACCAACATCCTATGCTAATCTAAACGCATGTACGTTTTGCTGCCACGTTGTACCATTGCGCAAGTTTAAGAATTACGCTTACAAAATATCCATTGAATCAGATGAACAATTACTGACACGAAATTTAGCTGCTTGTGGTGCGGTTCACAACATTCCTGTAATTTTTGACAGGAAGCAAGGTTCATTTCTTCAGGTGCAACCTCTGCAACGATGGTGCAGGTTGATACATTGAACAGTTCCTCTGTTAACCTGATGTTATGCTTCGGATGTTTTAGAATTGCTCGAAGTATCTTTCTTTCTATTTGCCTTTCATGTAGAGATGAAATGGCTGAATGCACTTTTCTGATAATACCTAGTTCTTCATTACTTTTATGTAGGTATTTGTTTTACTACAGAGCTAATTGTTAAATTTTATTTAATTTGAAGTTCATTTGATGCAATGATAATATTGTTTCGTAAGTTGTGAACTGTGTCTACAATTGTAATGAGTACTTACAAAACATGTCAATGTATTTTAGAAACTCCTTCGAGGGGTATGGAGAAGTGTACCTCTTCACTTGCTAAATGCAACTGTTATGAAACGTTCTCTGTTGCACTTACTGCTACTCGTACATTACATTTATTTCATTTGTCAGTACGAATAAATCATATTATATGACGCAACAAAATAGGAACGGCTTATTATAAAATATAAACAAAGGAGACAACATAGAAATAAAGATATCTATGGAGGCTTATATCAACTACCTCAACATCTTAACTCGATGCCCACACGCTTAACATAGCATTAAATAATGCCAGTATGTATACACACTCCGAAATCCGCGTGTTCACGTCACGGTCCACTGCGGTTTGATCAGTGGCGTGCTAAACCGTAATACATATTTTTATGCTGTAGCAAAGAACTTAGAACCCATAGCTTATAGGTTCTCTAACTCAGAATATCTATCTTGTATCCCGCTATAATCAGTGGCGGCTCGTAGCCAAATTATCTGGTGGGGCACAATTTTAAGATTGACTAAAATTAAAACTAAATGCAATGTTATTTATGGATGCTCTTTAACTGTTACGGTTCTAAGCGTACCATTCTATTTTGAGCGCGAAAGACCCGTTAATATTGCTCAGAGGCCTCTTTATCAGGCTTGAGGGCTTTTTTACGTGCCGTAAATCTACGACACGGTATTAGCGACTTTACTTCCCTTATGAAGGAAGGGATTTTTACGCCTGAAAAAAAAATCAGCTGGATTGAACCCGCGACCTTGAGAACCAGAGACTAGCATGTTTCCTCTTGATCACGGATGAGAGACTAAAATTAGTGGATACTAAACGCTATCAGTAGAAATGAAATGCTAACCTTTCTTGCTGTAGATGAAGTCCATCCTTTGATCGATCCTTTGCTTGAAAAATACTTCCATAACTCTTTGATTTAACTGAGAAACTGAACGCGACTTGTTCCGATAAATTTGAACACGAACCGTGAACTTCACTGTTTACCATACGTCAACAACATTATCAGAGAGGTGATCCCGCTGCAAATTGATGCACAGCTCGTCTCAACAGCTGACGCACTTGAGTTTAAGATTCCAGTCTTCAATACTACCTTACACAACTTTAATAGCTTATGTATGTCAATTACAATGTTCACGATGTTTCTTTTCACAACAAAGCTCGCTTTTCTCTCAGAAAATTATGGAAACTACCCTTAAAGTAAAGTAGATCGCGATCGTGATATTAATGTCTTAAGCATTTTCTTTATAAGCAATTGTACACCTCACAAACCACAGCCTTTCTTTCGTAACAGTGTTTAGGATTTTCCCTCATAAAGCGAGTTTTAACATTGCCTTTTCTTTGAAGCTAACAAGCAGCAACTGATAAATCGGCATATTATTCTGCAGTTAATTTCACCAAATTATTCTCCAGCGTATTCGGATTATGTTTCATAACACGTGAAATACATTCAAGGCACTGTTTCACACGTATCAGTTTACTCTTAAGGTGTATATTGTAACTCAGCACTCATTCTCAAAACACTAACCACTAATCCCCTCTCGCAAGTAAGGTCCATTTTACTGTTTGTTCACGTCCACAATTTCAATAACTATTGGTTATTTGACTTTTTCCTGTTTTCAAGTGAAGTTTCAAATGTATTGCTAATCTATTTCCTAGTAAACTTAGGGTAATTACACAACACATTGCTTGTACGCCTTGAGCTTTGGGCGCGAGCGTACCTTGTCGTCTGCTTGGCAGGGAGGAGAGAATACCAAGTACCAACATTGTACATTTTCACCACTTAAGCTTCTTTTTGTATATTTCGTTCGGGAGGTTTATAGATCAACTTTGTTTTCAAATAAGAAGACATTCAAACTTAAGAAATGCTTCTTATCATTTACTCTTACACGTGAAGCAATCTTTGGCTAAATATTTTTGTCAGGGGTTGGACTCAAACTTTAATTTTTGCTCATTGTCAGTTCTTATTTTCTCTTTGCGCAGGCGCAACAAATGACCGCAGAGGCTTTCGTGTCCTAAGAAAACCTTTCCCTCTCGGTCCCTTGAACCCCGCACCCACAAATTAACTGCATCTGAAAGCATTGAATTCTTCTGCGCGTGCGCATAGGATGACCACAAAATTGCTTGTGTCTGACAGCCATCTTCACTACAACTGACCAGTGTGCATAGTAGGTTTAAATTTATACAAAATGCGTTATAGATTATAGCATTTTACCTAATAACATAATGCAGAAATTACTGTCTGAAATTGTTGTAGGGAAGGCACGTGCCCCTGTGCCTCTAAAGGCCGGCCGCCATTGGCTATAATCCTGCCAATTTGTGCGGTTAAATTTTGGGACACCTGTGTAGATGTACATATGTGTTATTTTCCTTAACGGGAATAAACCATAATGTTGTTTATTTTTTCGTTTTAACTGAGGGGTAGCTCATGTGTTAGGTCTATGGCCCGCATTTGGGACCTGCTGGGTTCAAACTCCGGTGGAATAGATCGGACCGAGATTTTCTCGCGATTTTCCTTGGTTGCTAGGCGAATGCTGGGTTGGTAAATTGTTCCGCTAATTTTTTATCATCCAATTGATCACTCTATATTATTTTATTATTATTATCCTTTATCACCAAACCGTCATTATCCCTCCATGTCCACGTTCCTCGATAGGCTACTGGCTCAAGGCATTGCCTTGTAAGTTCTTGGGATTGTCTTGCTTGGAGGGTAAACTGAGAAAGAAATGGTGTACTTTCTGAGGTTCCCAGAATGAAAAATAATTTAGAAAAGTTCCGCGCGTCTACGTCCATTTATGCATGTTAGCTCGCGTGCATGTGTTTGTTTGTGTGTGTGTGTGTGTGTGTGTGTGTGTGTGTGTGTGTGAATAACTTAACTCGAAAAAGTCAAATTTGGATGAATACCCATCTTAATATAATTATATGTTCGTATCTTCTAAGATTGGGGCATGGTGTTTAGAAAATTTCCCAAATAAAAAGAATAATCTTTTATAAGAATAGTTTATTTGCAAAATAAACAGAGAAAGTCATGTAAATTGAACACATCAGAATTTTTGTAAGTGTGCTAAGTTATTATTTGTTGTTTACTTCTTTGATCAAGCACCTATTACAGGAAGCATTGTATTGCACAAAAAATTAGACAAACAAGAAATGTAATTATAAAATATAAACCAAGGACTCACACATGCATGTATCTGTAAACTAAGCAGAATTACTCAAAAATTATATTTCAGATAAATAGCAAACTTGGCATTTAAGTTCAACACCTTCCTAAAATGTGATAAAAGATTTTTCATCAAAATGAACCCCACCCTGAAATATATTTTACATGGAAAATGTTCATTACTTTTTATTATGCCAATAAAATTGCTATTAAAATACTGTATATTTAGTCATTTATGTACATACAAAAAGTTATGATCAGAACACTTCTATGACTTTCTCTGCCCACTATCATTTTTTTTATATAGCTTCAATGAACTTCTTAAAAAATCTTATTTTTATATCTTAATCAAGATAAATATTTGCAGATATAACTTTATTATACATTTTGTTTTAAGTAAGGTGTTCAGTCTGTATGATTAAATAGCGTAATTCCAAAACAAAAATAAAATTTCATCTCCATGTTTAGTGGTTACCATGCTTAGTATCTAGCATTCAAGTTCATGGGTTCAATTCTGGCAAACGGTAAAAAATTTAGCATGGCTTCCTTTTGGAACTGAAGTAAATCCATTGGCACCTAAAAGAACTTCATACTTCAAAGCAAAATTCCCTTATTTTAATGTCTGCAAAGTCCTATAATACCCTCTGTGGGCAATGAGCCAATCCTTTGTCATCATGTGTGTATAGTGGAGAAATTGTGAACTAGAAATTCAATTGAAATCAAGAAAATAACACTATAAGTCTCAAATATCACAACATGGCATCAGAGAACTTGAGGTTAGGTATCTTTTAAAATATGAAGAATATAGTTGGCAAATTTATCAAGGAATCATTTATATGCTATCTGTTTATTATTTTCTCAAAAACAACTTCAACAATCTAAATTAAAATATCAAGTTCATATAAATTATAGATAATGAAAAATGTAGTCCTTTAAGTGCCATAAATTTGTAATGTTTGTTATAATACCATAAATACATATAACAAAAAAATTCTTTAACTATTGCTCGGTGTCCCATTCTATACTGGGCGTGAAATACTGCTTAATTTTGTTCAGAGTTTTCTTTATCAGGCTTGAGGACTCAGCACAGGACCAACAGCTTTGCTTCCCTTCCAAAGAAAGCTATGCTAAGGAATTTTTTATATCATCCTCCAGCAGGTTTGAACCTACAACCTTGAGTATTTGAACCCAGCATGTAACCACTACACTACTGGGACTAACAGGGAGTAAAGCAGAAGAGTATGAAATGAATGAGAGTTTCCGTTTGAGGAAAATATAAGTATTTTAAAATTGAAATCAAAAACAGGGCATAACTCTGAAATGGTAACCTCTACAAATAATAACAAAAAGATATATACTGTAAATTGTGTGTTTGAATGAGATTTACATTTTTGTGTTATAAGTGTTTGTCTATCTCTTGTGGTTTATTAGTTATGCAAAATTCATTCAGAATGAAAAGGTCTTCAGGGGCTATTCGCAAGAAACATATTTTTACATCTATTTTATTTGCCAGTAAACATTTTTAATATATGACATTTTAAACAAAATCATTAGATCCATTTTTTTAGAAAATCAGATATTTCCAAATAATCTTCCATATAAATGGCACACACGCATGCACACACACACGCACACACTCACACACACACACACACACACACATGCACACACACACACTGATCATTTTGTAAAAATGCTTTTCTTTGGATTCAGAGATCCTGGAAACAAGTAATTCTGGTGAAATATCAGTAACAAAATTTTAGGTAGAATACGATAAGTTCTCTACTTACTAAGTACATTGAATGAGAGAAAGTAAAAATAAGCTTTCATTTGAATCATTTATGGAAGCTATAAACATAAATAATAGTAGGTAGAGAAAGTCGTGTACATGCAACACATCAGTTTTTTTGCAGGCGAGTTCACTACTGTTAAAAATCAACTTTGGAGTTAAAAAGACATGTACCTGTTGCCTAAATATATGTAAAATGTGCGGTGGAAAAAACATGTAATTTTATATCTATAGTATAAGATAAAAGGGATACTTGAGATTATTAGGAGATATTACACTTAATTGATTCATTTTTTTCGGTTTAATGTTCATATTATCAATAGTTTTTTTTCAATTATTTGCGATAATATTGGTTAAGAAACAAGTTTATAGTCCCACATCTCTATACGCAATAGTTTTATTACAATGGGTAGATTGTTGATTATTAAAATTAAGTATCTACAGAATAACATTTGTTGTCAGTCAGCAATAGTTTTTTTTAGAATAGTTGGATTTCTTTGGTACTCTATAGTTTTGAAAAAGTTATACAATTACATAAAACAAAACATCATAATTGGTATTAAAAATGTTTCAGGCACCAGTACCACTTGAACCTTGGAATGGTGTTTTGGATGCTACTGAAGATGGGGCAGTTTGTCCTCCATCAATAAATGATTTAAATGTGGAACTTCCAACTTCTGAGGATTGCTTATTCCTAAATGTTTATACAACTCAGGTAATTTTTTATGAATTATAATCTAAGTAATGATAAATGCAAACACAAGCAAATATAGAAAACACCATTTATAAACTTTTAGCTCCCAGGAAGAAAACATGTGGTAAAGAGGCCAGTAATTCTGTTTTTCCATCCGGGTTCATGGTACAGTTTTACATCACACAGCCGTGTTTATGGACCTCAGTATATGTTGGACAAAGAAGTTGTACTCGTCACAGCAAATTACAGACTTGGAGTCCTTGGTGAGTATATGAAGTTAAATTTAAGGACTTCACTTATATCTTGCATTACATTTTCTTAGAATACATATTACATTCAATTTTATAAGGCATCTAGATCAATACAAAATAGTAACAACAATAATAATAATTAAAAAAATAATAATGAGAACAGTGATGATGACAACAATAAAAAGTGAAACCATATAGTTTTTATACAATATTAATGTATAGTATTTTAAAATGAGTATAATGTGTGCTTAAAAATATATTACACAATTTGTATTCTTATCAGCTATGGTGGTGGTGGTGGTGGTGGTGGTGGTAGTGATGATGGTGATTAGTAGCAGTAATAAAGGTGGTGATAGTGGTAGTAGAACTTTTATTCTTAAGCAGTTTTTTGGTCTGCACTTACAAACTGAAACAATACATGGACCTCATCACTGTACATGCTTTTCCCGTTCCTGGAATATTGCAGGAAAGGTACAGTGTTAAACAATTTATCTGTATTTGCTTGCTAGATACTAACACAATGGAGAGGAAAATATGTAAAAAAGAGTAACAATGAACTAAAATTAGAAACATAGCTCAAATATTCTGTGTTGTAAGAGCAATAGAACTCTCGCTTTTATGTGTCCTTCCTCTTCTAGATTTCTAAAGCTGTTTTTGCTCCTTTCATTGACTTATATTTAGCTAAAGAGTGCACAGAAATGTGTACAGTGATATGTGTACTGTTTAGTAGATTATGCTAACCTGCGAATTTACATTTTATGGTCATTGCCTAAAGTAAATAAAGTAATTTTATATAATCTGTCTGCTGAATCCACATTCTATTGCTTACTTCTTTCTTTTGAGAATTTTTGACAAAATCACTTTAAATGTATTGTAACTACATAACTTCATAAACATTTTCACTTCACTTTTTTATTTCGAATGCAAAAACTGCATTTAAAAATCACAACCGATCCATTTCACTTCTCTTTTTTATTGCAATTGCAAAAACTGCATTTAAAAATCAAAACTGATCCAATTCATCCCTTCCTTACCGAAAAGGAGAAAGGAAGAGTTTTATTCTTGCTTAGATAGTCAGCAAGCTTATTGCTCCAGCATCCTTTGTACCTTCTTTTGAACTCCTGCAGATCAGAGCATACTCTATGAATAGATCTACAACTTATTGAATATGAAGTAAAATATTTTGAACATACCTACAAAAAATAGAAATAGACAAATCATCTGCTAAGCTCATTACTCAAACAGAAATGAGTAGAATATTTTTTTGATTTAAAATGTTTTAAAAACCTTGCAGCCTTAACAAAAATATTCTTACAGGTTTTCTCAGTACAAATGACTCAGTTCTATCAGGAAATTATGGCCTGAAGGACCAAGTAGCAGTTCTGAGATGGGTCAAACAAAATATAGCAGCATTTGGAGGAGATCCAGATAGTGTTACTCTCGCAGGATGCAGTGCAGGCAGTGCGAGTTCTATGTTGCACATGATATCATCAATGTCTAGAGGTTGGTAACACAAAAGAACTTATTGCATTATTCATGCTATAATTCCAAAAATAACTAACACTTTTGAAAGGTAAGTTTGGTTGAAGACATGAAGAATTAAACACTAGATTATGCATGTATTTTTATTTTATTATCAGGCAGTAAACAACATAATTGTGATGTCTGAAACATGTAAATAAGGTTTTTTTTATACATCAGCTCTAATGTTGTTATTAAGCTTTTATTTAACATTAATTTTAATCAATATAACATGCATAATCATGTTTTATTCCAATTAACAAATTAATTTAGCATATCTATCATGTTTAGTATGCACTAGAAGTATAAATTCACTTTTAACATTTTAAATTTCCTTTCCTTTCCTTATTTACTATAAAGACATAACACAGTAGCAAGTATTCTGATATGTTATATTGTACTTACTGAAATTTAAGACCATTTTTCTTTCTTATCTATCTTTTAAATCCCCTTTTTATCAGCTTTACTACATTATTTTAATATAACCCTATTACAAAACTTATAATCCAAGTCCTTGCATTTTAGCTTGAAAGTTCATCGTAATATTATTCTCTTCATCAAATTGGCCAAAATAAATATCTTTGAATCTGTATTTGGTGTAAAGTATCATGAGATTTATATATGAAGATTTAGGTAAAAAGCCCTTGTAAATCCATAATTAAAAATCTGTTTATGGCTTTTAATATACTGGTCTATACAACCTAAGGACAAGATGAATGAATTAACACAACATATAAATTATTAGATGGAAATGAATGAAAGTGTATGAGTATGTTGCTAGAGGACTCTCATATGCTGGGCATCAAATGGCATGAGTGCAGCAAGAATATATAGCCAAATGTGGCTGGTCTCACGCTGTGGGGCAGTTGAAAAAACAGGACAAGACAGCGTGTGGCAAACAGTGGGCTGTTACAGTGCACTGTAGTGGTGTTCTTCTTTACAATATGGCCAATTAACAACATTGGAAATTGGAAGAAGGACTAAGTATGACAAGTGTTGCCCAGGAGTTTGGTATTACTCACATGCATGGGGATCCTTCCATTGCTGCTCCAAGAGCAGGAGGTTGAACACAGTCAACTGTAGCATCAGATAACCTACATTGTGCAATGGTAAGAAGCGATGCCAAACAGGTGATGCAATTGCAACCACATTTAACAGGACTGTTAGGTATGCAATCTCATGCAACACAGCAGCATGGTAACCTTGCCCGTGTGGCCGCACCATGGCCGAGTGGTTATACCACTCGCCTCTCACCTAGATGGCCCAGGTTCGATCCCAAGTAACCATATGTAAGATTTGTGGTGGACAAAGTGGTGCTGGGGTGGGTTTTCTCTGGGTTCTCTGGTTTCCCCCGCGATTGCATTCTACCAGTGCTCCATCTTCATTTATGTATCATCAGTGTCACCACCTGCGGTGCCATAAGCAGTTAAAGCGGGCGTTAAACACTACCAAAGAAAAAGAAAAAGAAACCTTTCCCGATGGCAAGTACATTGTGTTCCATTGACACTTGTCCATTGATGGCACGATTTGCAATAGTCCTAAGAGCATCAGAGGACCAATGACAAATGGGACCACATGCTCTTCACAGATAAGGGCAGATTCGGTCTGGGTAGTGATTCATGACGTACCCTCATCTGGCAAAAGGTGGGAAGATGTAATGCACCCAGGAACATCCTAGAACATGACCATTTGGTGGTCCAGTGTTATGGTTAGGGGAGGCATAATGATTCATGGGTGTACTGATCTCCAAATCTTTGATCATGGTACACTCACTAGCCAACGTTTACCCCATGTACATCTTTTTAGGGATGCAATCGGCTCTGACTTCATTTAAAGAAGACAATGCATGACTGCGTAAAGCAGTGCAACTGAAGGATCTTTAGAATGATAGAATATTTGGCAAATGGACTGGCCTGCCTGAATTTAAATTGTGTTGAACATGTGTGGGATGTTTTGGGGAGGTGCATTAGAACACGTCCATATGCTTCATCCAACAGTTGTCAATAGCACTGGTGGGGGAATGGAATGTCCTACCACAAGAGCTCCTAACCAATCTTTTGGCCAGCATGATGTAGATCATACATTGCTGTCTGTGGTGAACATATACCCTTTTAAACATCATGTCTCCATTTTTGTAAATTTAGAGGACCATCAAATAACATAGTGAACTTATTGTAACTCATTTTCTATGGATAAAAGTGTTATTTCTGTCCTGGGTCAATCATATTTTGACAGTGGATTAATAGCGAACACACCTACCCATTCATCAGCATCCTGATTTTCATTTAAGTCTCATGATTTTGATGAAATACGTTTCTCTGTCTTCTGCAGCTGTTGCTGAAGAAGTTAAAATATATGTTATGAGTATGATTCTATGTAATTCATGTAATGGTAGTTTCTGAAATTTGTAGGGTGGTTGTATTTTTTTGTATAATAATGCAAAGATTTCAAAAATGTGTCTAGATTAGTAAAACAATATAGCTACATAGATTTTTTTAATTATGAATTAATACCCCTTAAAATTTCCCATTTAAAATATTTTGTAACCTCTATTCTAGGAATAACAGTACCTACTTTTTAATGGTTAAAGAATTATCAAAGTTTGTAGAGCAGTTTTTGATGCAGAGCTTCATATAAATTCAAACTCTCTGTCTTTATAATAATAACATAGATTAGGTGCCATGTAAAAGCACTGCTTTATGCACCTCTGCAAACATGGTGAGAGGGGCTTCTTCTCTTCTGGCTCTACAGCCCTTGGTGAGCTTTGGCCTCCTGCACAATCCTCCTCCACATATCTCTATCTTCTGCTTTACTTTTCCACCCTCTGATTCCAATTTTTCTTAGGTCTTCCATCACATCATCTAACCATCTTGTTTTTGGTCTTCCTTTTTTTCTTCTAGCGTACAGTCTTCCTTTCAATATTCTTTTTGGCATTCTATCTTCTGTCATTCTCTCTATGTGTCCTAGCCATCTTATTCTTTGTGCCTTTATAAATTTCACAATATTTTGCTGCTTAATTAGTTCTTCTATCTCATAATTATATCTTATTCTCCATTGGTCTTTATCCTTTACAGGTCCAAAGATTTGTCTAAGTATTTTCTGTTCAAATCTTCGTAGACTTTTTCATCTACATTGTTTAGGTTCCAGGTTTCTGCAGCATACGTTACTATTGGTCTTATTAGTGTTTTATAGATCTTGTATTTTGTCCGTGTACTAATAAGCCTATTTTTTAATAGATTTAAATTTGCATAATAGGCTGCATTTCCACCTTGAATTCTTTCTTTTATGCACTCGTTTAAATTGTTATCATTATTTACAAGTGCTCCTAAATATCTAAATTTGGATACCCCTTCAAATGTTTTGTCTCCAACTACTAGATTTTCAATTATTCTTTTGCTTTTGTCTGCTGTCATTTTCAGGTATTTAGTTTTTTTTTCATTTACTTCTAATCCTATTTCTTTAGACCTTCTTTCTAATTCTTCATAAACTTCATATCATATGCACATATCTGACTAGACTTAAAAAATATTGTTCCTTTAGTATTTATTTTTTCTACTGCTCTGTGCAGGGCTAGGTTGAATAGAGTCATAGATAGTCTATCACCTTGTCTTACTCCTGTGTTATAATCAAAATCCGGACTTAATTTATTCATTACTTTCACTTTGGCTTTTGTATTTTCCATTGTCATTTTTATTAGTCTTATTATTTTCGGTTGCACTTTAAAACATTGTAAGGTGTTATAGAGAACTTCTCTGTCAATTGAGTCAAATGCAAACTTAAAGTCAATAAACAGAAAGCATAAATCTATGCCATGCTCATAGAATTTTTCCATTATTTGTCGTATTACATATATCTGGTCTATCGTACTCTTGTCACTTCTAAATTCACATTGATATGCGCCTAATACATTTTCCGCATATTTTTTCACTCTATTATTTAAAATACTTGAAAATATTTTATATGCTACATTTAGCAATGTAATTCCCCTATAATTATGGCATTGATATTTATTACCCTTTTTATATATTGGGCATATTATGCCTGTCTTCCAGCTTTCAGGCATCTGTTCCTTCCTCCATATTTCTAATATTAACTTATGTATTGCTTTCATAATTTCATTCCCACCATATTTAATTAGCTCAGCGATTATGTCATCTTCTCCTGGTGCTTTATTATTCTTTAGGCTCTGTATTGCTATTTTAACATCCCAAATATCCAGTTCTTCTTCTTCTTCTTCTTCTTCTTCTTCCATTTTTTCTTCATTTCCATTTTCATTCTCTCCTTGTTCCTGATTATTTATTGTTTGTCGTTTATTTAACAATTCCTTGTAGTATTCAGCCCATCTTTCCAGTATATCTTTATCTTCTCCAAGAACATTACCTTCCTTGCTTAGACATTCTTTCATTTTATTCTGTTTCCCTTGTTTCATTTGCTTTAATGCCATATAGAATTTCTTTATCTCACTCTGTTGAATCAACGTTTCTATTTCTTGGGTTCGCATTTTCCAATATTCTCTTTTCTTTTTCTTATATATGTTATTAGCGTCTCTTCTTCTTTGACGGTATTCTTCATAGTTATTTCTAGTTTCTTTCTGGAGCATTTTTTTCCTAGCATTGTTCTTTTTTTCTATACCTTGCTCACACTCTTTATCATACCATTCTATGTTTCTTTCCATTTTCTTTTCACCTATACTTATTTTTGCTACCTCTTTTACTGTCTCCTTTATTACCTCCCATTGTTCTTCTACACCTTCTTCTGTTCCTTTTTCATTTAATTTGCTGCTCATTAACTTTTGATATTTCTTTTTTTCTTCTTTATCTTTTATTTTTTCTCTATCCCATCATATATGTTTGTTCTTTTGAACCCTCTCCATCTTCTTTATTTTTATTCTCATTCTCACTTTAACCAAAAAGTGATCTGAGTCACAATTTGGGCCTCTACAACTTCTTACATCTATAATTGATGATGTATGTCTTGCTTTAATTAGCACATGATCAATTTGATTTACTATATCTGAGCCTGGCATTTTCCACATTCCTTAATGTATTTCTTTGTGAGGGAAGCAGGTACTTTTAATAATCATATTATTTCTAACTGCGAATTGTCCAACTAGGTTACCATTTTCATTACTTATTTGATGTAGTGTATGTTTTCCTGCCACTCCATTTAAATAGTCTTCTTTCCCCACTTGGGCATTAAAATCTCCTAGTATCACCAATGTATCATAAGTTCCTACTGAATTATATGTATTTTCTAAGCTTTCATAAAATTCTTCCTTTTTTATCTCATCTTTCTCTTCTGTAGGTGCATATATAGATAATATAGTTCTGAATTTACCTTTAAGGCGTATTTTACAGATTCGTTCACTAATTGATTTAAATTCTATTAGGCTCTTTTTGATTTCCTTTGAGATAATAAATCCTGTACCATTAAGTCCAGCTTTTTTAGGTCCACTATATAATACTGTGTATTCTTTCTTATCTATTCTACCTTCCCCTGCCCATCTTATTTCTTGGAGCGCTACCACATCTAATTTATATTTTAATACTTCATTTGCTATTTCTTTCATTTTCCCAGGTTTCAGCATTGTCCTTACGTTCCAGGTTGCCAACATTAAATCATTCCGAGGCTTTTTTGCAGGTTTCGTAACAATAGTTTTTTTAGAAGATTAGGTTGTTAACCTAATGCTTAACCCCCAACCTGGAGGACCAGGCTTCCTTATTTATGTCCCCAGGAAGCAGGGTGGTCCGGTTATACCCCCGAACACCGGGTAGCTCAGGCACCTCGGGGGCGCTACTCCCCGTACTCACCAAGGTGAGCCCCTGAGGGGGTGAGAGGGGCTTGCTACTTTCAATATCTCTTTAATGCTAAAAATGGCTATCTGAAATATAGCAACACACTTCTTCACTAGATGTCACTACTAATTGTTACTGTTCATAGTTGCACCAACATTGTTGGCATACAGCTGCCAATTTTTATTATAAAGCAGCCCGGAAATTTTAACCGCCTATGAAAGCTTATGCATATATTTAAAATTAGTGAAAGTGTTGCTGTATATTGCAACCACAGGTCTTGTATTAAACTGGATATCATAAGTATTTTGTGGATCTGGTGTCCTCTATGGTTGCATATTGTTTGCTACCAAGAGGTTAAAGTTAGAATTTTGTCCCAACCGGTTGGTGATGACATCACCTGCTCTTCCTCCGATAAGGTAGCTCACAGAGGCAAACTGAATTTATCACTCTGAGATAGTTGGGTGCCAGAGACCAACTATTAGCTATGAGGCTCACCTGATCAGTGTGGGCTAACCCACAGAGCTCACTAAACACTGCCTGAGATCAACACGTAGCCGAAGGGGCCACAGTTGAGGGGATGATGGGATCAGGATACTGGCTAGTTGAGGGGAGATAGTAGAATATATGAAAGCAAAGCGCCTGTGTTTGCAGGATAGTTCACTCAGGTAGCTTACACTAATGACCTGTGCAGTTCTTGAGCAAGATTACCTGACGCCTCTTGTGATCATCATCCTCTAAGGTTGCATTGCCTCACCATGCTCATGCTGTCAGTAAACTAAGCATACAGGATGCAAATGCCAAAGAAGTTGCCAGAGTACCATTCATGACCAAAGTCCTGCATGGATTGCTGGGGATAAATGTTGCAACATGCAGTTAGGAGTCAGTGGTTAGTATTAGTGTGGGAGGGTTCATGGTATCTAAGTGTTACTACTAAAACATGCATCAAACCTATATACATGATGGGGGCAGTCGTCAAATTACCATTGTCCTGATGCATTGAGTTAGAGGTAGATTGGGTACCATCCAGTTTTACTACACTTGGTTAATTATATACTAGCGCAATTGTGACATGCATCTCAAATACATCTACTTACATGTGACATTTGGTTTTAGGTTGTAGCAGGGTGATGCCACAATACATTTTGAATTTTAATTTGAGATAAAATTATTGTATGAAAATTGTGCTACTGGAGAAATCTACTTTCTTTCTTGAATTTTAAATCTGTACAGGTAAAACAAAATCAAGAGGTTTGTGCTGAGTTGTAGAATATTATGTAATACCCAGAGTGGATCTTGAACTATTCTTACAAACCTATAAGTAAATAGTAAGCTATGGTGGTAACAAATAAGAGTTTTGATAAGCTTTTACGATTTTCACTAATACTTTGTACAACTGAAACAGTTTAATTTTTCCTATTGGTCATGATTAATTTGTTTGTTTTGTCAATAAAATATTGAACAATATAGATCATTATAGTTGAATTAAATTACAATTCTGTGAACTAATTCTCTTGAATAATAACCTGCAACATTCACTTGCAATACCCTATAGGATATTGAAGACAAAGAATTTTGATTTACCAAAAGTTGTTCCTCCAATAAGCCCACCCAATACTCAGCCTGGAATTGCCTTCCCATTGCAGGCTTCCAGACTTAATTTGGTGCCATGTCTGAGTCCTGACTAGTTATACCTTTTCCCAGCAGGCCAGTTCAGAGAGAATAGTTCCAAATTTAGTGTGACTGGGCAGCACTGCAGCCAAATCATGGTGCTATCTTTGATGAAAGTGATACTGTAATAGCATTATTAATGATGCTATCCCATGGCATCATTTGTGGCTTATTAGCTGTAAACTATAGGAAGGGGTCAACTTGGCGCATGTTTAATTTGAAAATCTATATGACATACATCATACTTTGTAATTATTACTTTTCTTTATAAATAATATCAGTATTTCTATCATTTTTGCTTAAAAGTCTGAAAAAAAAAAAGGTTTTGTTTTTAATTATTAACTTAAGGTTTTCATCTTAGGAATAATTCTGAAGCAACAAATGTTTGAACTTTCACTGAAACCTTAGCATTCTTCCCAGAGTCTTTAAGGAACTGTATTCTGATTATCTATCATATCAGTAAGCATTGGTTAAAATAAAGGCAAAGTATAATACAGTTTATTTAGAATCTCTTAGTATTGGAAAAAAAAACAAAAAAAAAAAACAAACAAGAATTGTTAGGAATCTTATAAGGAAAGGAAATTGTAAGTTGAAATTAGTTATTCTTTTTCTTTGTACAGTTTTTATTTTAGAAAATTGCTTATATGTTACTGTTCTTTAAAGATATGTAACTGGCTTTAATAATTGATATTACTTTTATTTTTACCTTATTCTTTTGAACAAAGCAGAAAACCTAGACAAGAGTTTAAACAAAGAAAGAAAACATTCTGGATGCTTTGAATAATGATTTCAAACAAAAGAAAATTGTGACTTACAAGTTGTTTTGATTACTTTTAGGTCTGTTTCATCGAGTAATTGCAAGCAGTGGCTCAGGACTTACATTATGGACAATACAAAAAGATCCTTTTACTTTTGCACAACAATTTGCTAGACTGTTTAATTGCCCTGCTGAAACATCACAACAAATAAAAGACTGTCTCATGACAAGGGACCCACAAGAAATGGCTGATTCTATATTCCGACTTAATGTAAGTAAAATGGAAATAATATAAATAAAGAACAAGAAATGAATTATGACATTCAAAAATATATTGAAACTGGATGTATTATGAATCAGTGCCTCTGATGTTTTTAATCTTTGTTTAATACCTACATTATACATAGGTACATATAATAGGTTTGTCAAGAAATATGCTAAATATTACACATTAAATGAATTAATTCCAAGACGAAGTTTTCAGCTCATACAATTATTCTCATTAAATATTAAAATTTAAATTTCTATGTTACAAAATATATATATATGTGTATTTCTGGTGAAATCTCAGTATCATATTTTTGGGTGCATTACAATGCCTTCTCTATGCACTATGTATATACCTATATTTATACTTTCTCCAAACGTGCTAAGTACTTAGTGTATAGAGAAGGCATTGTAATGCACCTAAAAATATGATACTGAGATTTCACCAGAAATATATGTTTTGCGACACCGCTGAATAAAAAAAAAGCATTTTTAGAAAAATTGTCTATGTTTGTGTGTGTGTGTGTGTGTGTGAGTGTGAGTGTGAGTGTGAGTGTGAGAGTGTGAGAGTGTGAGAGTGTGAGTGTGAGTGTGAGTGTGTGTGTGTGTGTGTGTGTGTGAGTGTGAGTGTGAGTGTGAGAGTGTGAGAGTGTGAGTGTGTGTGTGTGTGTGTGTGTGAGTGTGAGTGTGAGAGTGTGTGAGTGTGGATGTGTGTGTGTGTGTGTGTGTGTGTGTGTGTGTGTGTGTGTGTGTGTGTGTCTCTCTCTTGAGCAGCATAGCTCAAAAACGAAAAGTCCATTAAATACCAAGGTTGCAACACAAAGATTTTCAAGAAAATTCCCCCGCCCTCAACTACTCTTTGTATGGAAAAATTTTAGAAAATGTTTATTTTCAAAAAAAATGGTTCTAAGAATTTTGATCAAAATATTTATATTAAAGATATATAAATATATATATTATTTATTAATATATAAATATGAAAATTAAAATGTATATCTTGAATTTTCTGGGAATACCTCTGAAGACATTGCTATTCTGGATGAATTTTTTGGAATTTTGCATAATTGGTAAACTGTAAGAGACAAGACAAAATCTTACTTAACAAAAATTGTAGTGCTTGCTGAAACATACAATTTATGTTATACACATTTTTTTTCCTGGAGTTGCCCATTTTTTGAGATATTCCTTGCGATTGGTTTCAGTTTTAAAATACTTATATTTTTCTCATACAGGAATTTGTCAACTCCTTGCCATACAAACAAAGGAACTTCAATCTCATAGCAACCAGCTTTTAAAGGATTTTTCTATCGCTCTAGCCTATGGTTCTCCCTAATTTCCCTTCTATTCACAAGAAGCAGGTAATAAGAAATTTCTAATTCATCAGAATTTTTTTAATATAAACTCTTAGGGTGCATTCTTAGGCAATAATTTCAGTTAAGTCTGCCAGATTTCCGGATGGGAGAAAAAAATAACCACAGTCCTTTTAGTAAATGAGAGTATAGTTCTAGGATAAATTAATTGATATAAATGACAGTATCAAAGCAAATGATTTAAGGTGGTATTTTTTAAACTTAATGCAAGAAAGTTCCTTTTTTGGGAGGAGAAATCAAATTAGTTTCTAATTGCACTAAAATTGAAACGTTTTTTAAATCTCATAGTGTGTAACTATCATTTTGCCTGAGAAACAATCATATGAGGATTTGAGTCTTTTTCTTCTGTTGGAACGTCTAGTTCGAGGCCTTAAGAAGTTTTTTAGAAACCAACAGAATAGCAACTTGATACTGATTCTTAATTTACCCAGTAATACTTTTTAGTCTGCTTACAATGTAACAATTTTAAATCTTAATTCAATCTACTAGTGGAGAATTACTTCAATTAAAACAAGCTAAGAATAAATTATATTAGGTACCTCTTAAAACTTAGGTTTGATTATAATTGCATCTAGTTAGCTTCTTATAAACTGGTGCTGAGAGTGAATCAAGTATCATGTGTGTAGTTTTTACAGCTGATCCTTCATCAAATTTTCTATTATCAATCTGTGATCCAATATCACCTTCTTTCTTAGATTTTATGGCATATTTGAACATTGTGCACACAAAAATATCAAACGAAAGTGTTTCAAGTGTGTTTACCACTAGTCAGATTTGTGGTATATTCTTCGATTTTTAGTTATCATTGTAAATCTGAAAACATTTAGATAAAGCAAACAGGTTATTTCTGTGTTATTGTTCTGATAGCACAACAGCAATAATAACTATAACAACAATAACAATAAAAACAACAATAACAAGAACAATAATAATAATAATAATATTAATAGTTTAATATTATTTTACTTTAGAAGCATTAGATTTCAAATTATATTCTGTATTTAAAATATTGTACAGTTTGATTACTTTGAAACACAGGATAATTTTTTTTTTCTTCAGGTATGGGATGGAAATCCAGGAATTATTTTTGGACCTGTGATTGAAACAGCAACAGAAGGAGAACGATTTATAATAGAACCTCCCATGGATTCATATCGTTCTGGCAGATTTGCACAGGTTCCAATAATGACTGGCGTAACTGACAGTGAACTTGGCTGGTATTCTATTGGTTAGTGGGTGTTTAAGAAAGTATTACTTAATGATCTGATTAAATAATGTTTCAATCAGAATGAAGAAACAAAGGAGAAGATGCAATTAAAATAATTAAATACACAATTTATTCTGTTGTCTTCATTCATATATTTTATACTATTTTAAATGTCTTTTTCAGTTGTACTTGAAAACGAAACAATGACACAGGAACTTGACAGAGATTTTGAACGTATTGCACCATGGATATTTCAATATAATGCATACCCTCAGGAGCAGCAAACCCATATCTCCAGAGTAATAAGAAAATTATACTTCCAAGATAAACGGATTGATAATTCTACTGCAAATCAACTTTCAAAGGTAAATTTATATGGTTTTAAAACAATTAAAAATGGAAAATCTCTCATTTCTGATGACAACAAATGGTGGAGGGTGATGAATTTTTTCGGATGCAAAAATCCTTAGCATGGCTTTCATTGTAAGGGAAGTAATGGGGGTGGTCCCATGTAATGTTTATTTATATATAAAAGAATACCACACTTTGAAAGAAGAAAGCTCCTGGGCAAAATTTTCTGCCATTTTGCATCCACAAGTTATGATTTCTTCCTACAGTGCCATCTATGGGCAACCCTTCATCACCATTGTACACAGTGATCTTGGAAACATCATAACGATGCCCTTTGCTCCACTTAGGAGATACAGGAAACACTATATTTAGATAATGGCCCGTGTGTGTGTATGAGAGTGTGTGTGTGTGTGTGTGTGAATGGGTATATTGTGTCATTTTTATGTGTGTGTGTGTGTGTGTGTGTGAGAGAGAGAGAGAGAGAGAGAGAGAGAGAGAGAGAGAGGGGGGAGGGAGGGAGGGGCAGGGAGAGGGAGGGGGAGAGATATAACATGCCAAACTTCAATTTACATGGACAGATTTTTGTTAGTTTTTATTTTCTCAAAAATATTTCTAACAATATTGATTAAAATATCACATGCTGAAAATATTTGGATGGCAAATAAAATGTGTATCTGAAATTTTATGAAAATAGTTTCTGAAGTACTATTCATTCAGAATGAATTTTGAAAAACTTGTATATCATAGGAAATAAACAACAGCTCCACAATTGTGGCACTAACCATTTCAGAAATATTCTTTATTGTTGGTTTGAATTGACAAATATTGTAACTTTTTCAACTTTATGTCTGTATTAATTTTTTTCTGTTGGTCATCCAAAGAGAATAATAGTATTTCAATAGTATTAAAATATTTGATTACACAGTCATGCAAAATAAAATTTGTTTCACCAGTTTAGATCTGAAGGTTATATTAACTAATTTTTATTGCTGTAATGAATCACGATTTGCGTTTTGCTCTGATACATAAGCTATTTTTCCAAATCACAACATTATATAAAATTATAGAAATTATTCCAAATCACAAATAGAATGCCAAATTGCTCAGTAATAAATAAAACTAAATAGCTGCATACCTGTAAAAGAAGGTATGAAGTTATTTTTTCCTTAGCCGGAAGGATAGCTATGGTGATTTACATTTATGTCCTGGCTGAGCAGCTTCCTCCTACATGCTTCAACAGTAGTCTTTTAACATAGCAATGTTCCACTGACCCTGATATCTCCTGAAATCTGTTACCTTGTTATTCACTGAATGCACATATGCTTGTAGTTCTCTGTCATTTGTGGTGTGCAAAAATGTACTGTCATTCATTATTATCTTACCTGAGGACCATCAAGTATACCCTCTTTCATCTTAGCTTCAGACACAAAAATGTACTTCTCAAGTAGGTATTTGAAATACAAACCATTCTTGTTGAGTGCTTTCATGATTTGTTTCATAATATTTAGTTTTATGTACAAAGGAGGCAATAACATTTTCTTTGACTCAATTAGACTGCCACAAATTACATTTTTCCTTGCTTTCTTCTCATCTTTTTCTCTTAGGTTATTATTTTGCTGTACTGTCCCATTCACACAAATAATATGGGTATTTTGTATTTCCTTCTTATTATATAGTGTTTCATAATATTACTCATTTTAGAAACAGAGAATATGTAACTGGTATTGAGGGAAATTTACTTCTATTGTATCAAACCGCCTTTGGATTTCTTTTTGAAGCATCAATAAATAACAATTAGTTGTTCTTATCATGTGTTGGTCTTTCCAGTTGTTGAATTACACTTGCTACATCGCAACAAGCTGATTTTACTATTCTCGCATAATAAAGAACTTGATGAATTCCTTGTCTCTATTCCTATACCAGAAAAAGGCAGTGTCTGGAGCCAGCTTTCTTTTTTCTTTCAACCTCAATCCAAGAAATTTGTTCTTGTCCTTGCTAAGACCAAGCCTCTTATAGTAATTTGTTCAACTCCTCTTGGCTAAAATGTTGTGACTTGTCTTCAGTGTGCTAAGCCAGTGTGCTGAGAAATCCTCATCTATATTGGAATTTTCTCTTCACCCAAAGATTGAACTTTCAATATCCTCTAGTTGGGTTGGTGGAATAGGGACATCTACTCCAGTGGCATAGGTTTGGCCATCTGGAAATTTAATTTCTGTTTTATTTATATTTTACACAGGCAGAAGTAACAAACATCATAGTGTTTTTTTTTTTTTTTGTTCATACCATATCATACGCATCCTGAACTTTATTGATTTTTGTTTTCAATTATAATTATACCTTAGCCCTTCAGTATACGCTTAACAAACAGTATACAGAGCCTATGTTTGACTTTGATTTCCTAGTTTAACTTTAAAATATGCAAAATATGCTTTTCTAAAAATAATTGTAATGCTAGTTTCTTGTCTCTGTAACAAGAAAGAGCCACATATGTAACATAAGTTATTTGGATTGTTCACAGATTTTCTCCTGTAAGAAATGGAAGCTATTGTTAACAGTATATCACTACATAACACTAACTAAAAATAAAAAAAGCAATGATAAATACTTTGCAAAATCATAGTGCCATTCAATGTAGGTTATAAAAAACAACTAAAGTTTGGAGATGTTTTTGCTAAAACGTACACATCCATATGAGGAAATGGAAATGGTGTGTTATATATGGACACTCTTTAACTACTGTGGTTCTCAGCGTCCCATTCTAAATTGGGCATGAAAGACCGCTTAATTTTGCTCAGAGGCCTCTCTATTAGGCTTGAGGTTCTTTTACATGCCATAAATCTACAACATGGGACCCACGGCTTTACTTCTCTTCCAAAGAAGCCATGCTAAGGATTTTTACGCCTGAAAAAATCCATCGTCCTCTGCTGGGTTTGAACCCTCAACCTTGGGTATATGAAGTCAGCATGGTAACCATTACACCACGGAGGGCGACACACCCACCCCTATGAGGGTAAGGGTATTAACAACAGCTGTTTTTTTTTAAGCTTTATTATCTGCTCAGGGTCTTCCCTTAATAAAAAAAGAAAACCTATTGTTATGCACTCAGACTATTGTCAATCATTGCTCATCATAGGGATAGATGGATAGGGACAAGGTGTGATATATATATATATGTGCTCTGAAGGTGATGCATTACTCATCTCATCTATTGCTGTAAAAATATATCTATAGTAATACAATAGTATTAGTAACAATAATTTTAACAATAATTTCTAAAATATTGAATTCCATTAAGACAGTATATGTTATGGAAAAACTGTTATTTTCAAAATCAATTTTTTTCTTAGAACAGTCAATGTTCATCAAAACTGAGAAATTATTACAAACAATGTTATTGATTAAATCTACTGTATACCC
>CM060891.1:62616617-62624117 GCA_030762935.1 Hymenopus coronatus
TTACAGTGCTATAACAGTTACCAATAACAATTAAGATATTTGTTTTAATGGTTATCACGTTGACAGTAAAATTACAGGTAACGTTTACCAGTACAATTAAGTTATTTGTTTTAACGGTTATCACATTGACAATTACATTACAGGTAATGGTTATCAGTAAAATTAAGTTATTTGTTTTAATGGTTATCACATTGACAGTTACATTACAGGTAACGTTTATCAGTAAAATTAGTTATTTGTTTTAATGGTTATCATGTCGACAGTTACATTACAGGTAATGGTTATCAGTAAAATTAGTTATTTGTTTTAATGGTTAGCGCATTGACATTTAAATTACAGGTAATGGTTATCAGTAACAATTAAATTATTTGTTTTATTGGTTAACACATTGTCAGTTACATTATAGGTAATGGTTATCAGTGGCAATTAAATTATCTGTTCCAACGGTTATTTCATTGACATGGTAGTGGTAGTGGTTATCAATAGCAATTAAATTATTTGTTCTAATGGTTATCTCATTGACATTTACATTATAGGTAATGGTTATCAGTATCAATTAAATTATTTGCTCTAAAGGTTATTTCATTGCAGTTTCTTTACAGATAATGGTTATTGGTAGCAATTAAAGTATTTGTTCTAATGACTATCACATTCACAGTAAAATTACAGGAAAGACTTTTGTTACTAACAGGGAGAAGACCCTTTAATTCCTTTAATAATTAACTGAAGGCTTAAAGGAACCGAACTGGACAAAAACCTAATGTATGATCCCTTACCTTCCTTACCTTCATGCGGTGCAACTGTCAGTAATCACATATCAATTCTGTTATAATAGAAAGAAGACCGTTTAATTGCTTCTATAATTTGAGGACTTAAAGGAACCAAAATAAACAAAATTATGTGATGAACTAAAGGGAAGGGCTGCTCACCAATAAGCACTGGTCAGCTTGGTGAGTTATTGACCTGGACTGATATTTCTTCCTTTCCACATATAAGATCCCCTCTTTTACCTTTCCTATCCAGTCTTGCTTGACTTAACTTTTGCTTTCTTCGAGCCCGATGGTATTAGAGTATCCGAGGCCTAGGGGATCATTTCATTTTCTTTCCTGTCTATACCTTTCTATTCTTAGGTGATGTAACTGCCATTTATGATGCCTGATTTTAAACGGTTACAAAAAGTTCAATAAAAACATTCCAAATGATAATATAACATCAAAATACTGGAATGCAAGAGAGCAAATGGCTTCATTGCCAACTGCTCAATATTAGATACCAGCCAACCAACATTACAGGTAATGGTTATAATAGTGATTAAGTTGTTTGTTCTAATGGTTATTACATGCGCAGTTATACTGCAATAATGTTTGCACTTGCACATGTTCATACATCTACACTAACATACGCCAACATTTTTCCTTCTCCTTAATTACATAAGATGTACCCACCTTGAGTGCACTTCTCTTAGCACATGTAGACTGGAAGAGTCGCCAAAAAAGTATTGCAAATCGAGGTCAGTAAAATGCAGTTGCATAATATGTATAAAGAATATTCAACTTACAATCATGATGTAATGAAGCATCCTTTTTATCTCAATGGTTTGATTGCAGAATTACTCCCTGACTATCACATATCTGTTGGTTTCTCATTGCATTTATATAAGGTTAAAGACATAAATATCCATGATAACAATTCCAAAGGATCGTAAACTGTAGGAACACACTTCTCCCATGCTTTAGGACTTCAAAAGTGGGAGACATTTTATGTTTATTTAAGTAGTCTTAGAAATAGACTTGCTGACATTTTGCAACTCAGGATTTTGATTTATCACTGTTGAAACTGTAAATCCTTGTTTGAGCATATAAGCACTCATGTTTTTTTTTTTAATTATCAGTTAGTAGTTTGTCCACACTCTCATGTTTGAAAATTTGTGCATTTATGCATTGATTTGAGTAACCACTTTAATGCAATGATTGCAGTTTTGTTAGCTAAGTGAAAACTGATGTGTTTAATTGTGTCCATAACCTACATTCAAAGCAATAAAAAACATAAATACAATACTTAACAAATAGTGCCTATATGTTTATAGCATCTAAAAGGAATGCCATAACTAAAGTGTATAGGATAAATGTATCCAAATATTCTTGTTTATATTCCTTGTCAATACCTATATTTCTTGTAAGGTCAAAGTTGAATAAATAAATAAATACTTGCAACTTGGAGAAATGAATGCTCAAACTTATTAACACCTATGGCTATTTCATGTGAATGAGTCAACATTTTGAAAGGCGAAGATGCTAGAGAAGAGAAACATTCATGACGAAATACACATTATGGTTTAACATCATAACATCAGTAATAGCTTTGGAACAAGGTGTTAGCTAGTGGCTCTTTTCCTGTCAGATGGTATATTAGATTGACAATGTCTCTCATGACCTCTTGCAGAAGATCTTAATATTGTGTAGGATAACTATGAAGTTTTAGGTAAGCGATATCCATATATATGTGAATGATGTCACTCAATTCAATAAGTTACGGAGATAACTGGCTACTTTGTATTCATTACTTCTGTAACTATTATTGGCTAGCTCTGTCTCTGTTACTTTTGTAATTGTTAGGTTGTTTTCTGCCCATCCCAAGTTTTGAGTACCGGCTGAAGAATGCACAGAGCCATTCCAGAGAGCAGCAGAGACCTGCTTACAAGGGTCGGATGATAAGTCCTGGAACTCTCAATGAAAACAGCAATTAAAAAAAATGTTTTTTTTCTTCATTTCTCAACATAATCTCCAGAAAGGCTAATACATTTGTCATATCAGTGTTCTAATTTAATTAAACCATCTCTGTAGTGTGATTTATCAAGGTCCCCAAAATAGCTGTTTACTGCATCAATGACCTCCTCGTTGCTCTGAAATCTTCATTCCTCCAAGAAATATTTTGAGGTTTGGGAACAGGTGGTAGTCACTGGGGGCTAGATCTGGCAAATAGGGTGGATGTTCAAGTAATTCCAACTTTAATTCACACATTTTTCCCATTGCAATGACTAAGCGATAAGCCGGAGCATTGTTGTGATGAAACAAGTTTTTTTTTTTTTTTGCCAAATGAGGTCTTTTTCCTTTCACCTCATCACACAAATATTGCAGTAAATCTGCATAGTAGTCACCAGTGATACTTTTACGCTTTTCCAAGTAATCAATAAAAATAATTCCCTGTGCATCCCAGAAAACACTCGCCATAACCTTGTTAGCTGACAAAATTGAGTTTGCCTTTTTTGGAGTTGGTTCACCTGGCACAATCCACTGTTTTGACTGTGATTTACTTTCTGGAGTGAAGTGATGTATCCAAGTTTCATCCATGGTAATAAGCCGTCTCAAAAATTCACTGGAATTTTTATGGAAGAGCTCCACATTCTTAACAGAAACAGTTTTTCTTTGCAACTTTTGATCAGGTGTCAACAAATGCAGCACCCATCTTGCACAGACCTTGTGAAAGCCCAAAACATTATTTAAAATATTATCTGCACGTTCTTTTGACATGTTTACAACCTCTGCTATCTCAAACAAATTTAATATGCAGTCTTCCAGTACTAAACAATGAATTTTTTCAATGAATTCTGGAGTTATCACTTCTACAGGGCATCCAGAGTGAGGCTCATCACTAGTGCTCATACGTCCCATTTTAAACTCTGCAACCCACCTTTTAATCATTGAATATGAAGGGGTAGATTCTTTCATTGTACTGTCCATTTCCTCCTTGATTTCTGTAACTATGGATACAAGCTAGTCTAGTGTTAAATTATATGATGCTACCATCTAACTGGCCTAGTGGCACCATATCTGTGTGAGGCTCGGGACTTACCAGCTGACCCAAGTAGATATATCAGTGCCTTTGAAAGTCTGAATGTAAGTTACTTCTATGCATTGTCATGGATATACCAGTGCCTTTTGTTTCTGAATGTGAGTTATTTCTAAAATATACAATGATTTTAACAGGTTCTTTTACAGCCTGAACATGAGTTGATTTACAAATGCAGCTGTCAGGGTTGCCATTTGTTCCATACAATTGCTGTTTCATTTCTTTCCTCAGTATTTTTTTTTAATTCTAACCTTCCATCTACTGATATGATCTTCTGAGATTTTGAATGAATGGAATTTATGACATGATGGAAACAGCTTTCATTTTTCATTTGTTATTCCTTGACAGTAATATTATAATCTTTAGGTTTGTAAACAGTTATTCTGTAGAAATCAGAAGTTCCACAGAATTAACATATAAAATTACTAAACTGATGCATTTAATTAATTTACAGAAACCCTACTCCCAGAAAGACTCAGCTTCTACAGAATGTAATCTGGGAACCATTTACAACACATAATTTGAAATATATGGATATTGGCTCCAACCTGCAGATGAAGTCTGGTCTTTATCAAGACACATTGCCAGTATGGATCAAGGTGCTTTATCCAGATTACCCTTGGGGCAATGCAAACACCAAAGGTTAAATGCAACTAAATACACAGCTTGGTGAAGCACATTACATGTAACAAAAGTGTCATTTAAAATATTCATTTTATTACTATCTTGTTATGCAGAAAGCTCATCTTGAAGCTATTACTGTTCTGTGATCTTTTTTGTTGATATATATATATATATATATATATATATATATATATATATATATATATATATATATACACACACTAGCTGCCCGCCCCGGCTCGCACCGGTGGTGTATCTAAAGAAAAAAAAACTTGGACAAAATCTTCCGTTTACAGCACGACCATGCAATGAAATAAAATTACAATTAAATAATTTGACAACACTTTATTGTAATGTCTTGTGATGTACAATTTTCCTTCCGAAGAGAAAAAAATAGCTTGGCATAATAATAGTAATAGTAGTAGCCGCGCCATCGCCGAGTGGTTAGACTAATCGCCTCCCACTTAGACGGCTCGGGTTCGATCCCAAGCGACCACATGTGAGATTTGTGGTGGACAAAGCCGGCGCAGGGTCGAGTTTTCTCTGGGTTCCCCAGCCATCGCATTCCATCGGTGCTCCATCTTCATTCGTGTATCATCAGAGTCATGCCTGTGGGGCCACAAGTAGTTAAAGTGGTCGTTAAACACTACCAAAAAAAAAAAAAAATGATGGTGGCGCATTCATAGTGTAGCGGGTATACGCTGGCATAGGTAATGAATTACATTAAGGAGAAAATCACAAATTAACATTTATGCTTCTTCCGAATCTCCTTCTTTCCTTTACTCCTAATGTTTTCCAACTCTTTCTTTATTTTCTTCTATTTCAAAACAGCCATTTCTAAGGCTAACAATGAAGTAACTAAAGAGCAAGTAGATCTGCTTGGGCAATTGATAAGCTTTTATTTGAACATAGCTTTGTGTGTTTTAAATTTCTCCATTTAACCCAAATTATAACTTGATCAAATGTATTAAGAGCACCGCAATTGTACTGTGATGGTGACGCGGGTAGCTTCGTGTTCTTTAACTAGCTCATGTACCACATAAAGTCAAATACCGCCTGCGGTGTAATAACTAATAAGAAGTTAAAGCGGGCGTTAAACACTACAAAAAATTAAAAAAAAAAAAAAAAAAGTCAAATAATGGAACATCTGCAATAGGAAGTTAAACTTAAAACGGATCCCATTTTCTCCATAATTTTCAGATTCCAAGAAGGGTTAATGGTTATGTGCATTGTTTACAACTTGTTCATTTTAAAGAATTACAGCAAAAATATAGTTATTTCTTTATTTAAACAACGTGACCAAGGGAGAGATAACACATAAGAAATATATTTGATTTACACGGTTATATTGCGTCATTGTCTCCATAACCGGGTGCATTCTCTTAGCATTGAAGACGAAAAATAGATCAGTAGGAACTATGGCCATCTGGTGGCAAAAAATAAGTACATATTTTAGGTATTTGTCGCTAGGAAAGTTTTTTATTTTAAACGAAAAGAGTAAGGAAAGGACAGTTAGTAAATAAAAATATATTTGAATTTCACTGCTGCATTATCTCATTTCGATAAACTGTTGCGTTACTTTAACATTGGATAGGGAGGAAAAATATTATTATAGCCATCTAATGGCAAATAAAATAAGTACTTACTTTAGGAGTTCGCCGTCAGAGAAGCTTCTTTGCTTCTTTATTTTAAACGATAGGAGTAAAGAAAGGAGAGTTAATACATAAAAATGCATTTGAATTTCACTGCTGCGTTGCGTCAATGTCTTGATAAACTGGTGCGTTGCCTTAACATTGAATGGGAAGGGAAATATTTAGCAGTACCACGACCATTTAACAACAAATAACTTGTACCACTCCCATCTGAAATGCGTTCACTTAGCACGGTTTTTATTCATATTATGAGACTTTAAATACTTTCCCGTACTATTTTTAAACATTTTCATTTCCACAAACCTTGTCGTGACAATAACGAACACAGGAAAAAAAAAAAAAAAAAAAAAATATATATGGGAAGTGATACGCGTACATACATTTCAGCGATTCACACACACACACACACACACATATATATATATATATATATATATATGTGTGTGTGTGTGTTAGGTTTACATATTTCATCTAAATGTTGATGTTGTATTACTGCTATTAATTGAAGTATGTTACTGAATACTAAGCAGTACAAAATGGAGATGTGTAACAAAACAAAGTATTTATGTATATTGTCAATTGTTAATAATTCAATTAAAAGAATATTTCACCATCAACAAAATAATAATAACATTAATAATAATTAATAATAATAAGAAGAAGAATATAGTTATTTATACAACTTCTGGCAGAAATACAACTTTCCTTTTACAACAATGAAGATTTGTATCATGAATGTGGTGAGTAATGAAAATTCTGTAAACTTAAATAAAAATCTCTGCTCAACAAGTTGCATACATGATTGTATTGACTAACAATGCAGTTTGTAATAAACAATTATGTGAAATAAAAACAAAAATGTATTGTGGGATTCAAGTTCATGGTCCATATTGAGCACAGACAGTTAAATAGGATACAAAGCCTGTCTTCAGAGTTCCTCTCTCAAATAAAGAGACAAGTTAGAAAAATCTAATTTCACCAAATGAAAATGTTTAATTATGCTGTGGTTTTTGTTACAGGTGTAAATAACTATTTTTATTTATCTTTCCATGCCCAGTTTTATGTGTCTGATTAACAGTATATTAATCAAAGTTAATGTTTTCTGTAATGGACAAAATGAATGAATCTGTGTAACAGAAAACTAATTTGTTAATTAAAAAATCTTATATTTTCCATTCTCATAACTTTCTCTACATCTCTGCAATAAATTATTGTTAAACTGCTTATTCTTCTATTTACTTAATGCTAATCAAGAAAAAATTAGCAAAAATGGCCTTATTACTGGATAAGTACAAAGAAATAAGGGAGCAGCATAGGCGAAAGCGATAGGCAAACCTTTTAAAATCTGGGTGATTGAAGTTCCTTTGTTTGTACG